>JAPFBL010000396.1:0-277391 GCA_026182355.1 Hermatobates lingyangjiaoensis | reverse complement strand
CAACAAGATTACTTAACAAAATATTATAAACATTTCAAAATGATTATTTTAAATCTGTCCAAATTTAAGAATGGTTTATTAGGTAAAAGTTATTCAAAACTAAAATACTGAGATTGGTACAAACTGAAAATAATAAAAATGTCTCTATGGTAGATAAAATGTTAGAAAATTAAAAAAAAAAAATTAAAATTTTGACTATATGGTGCCAGATTCAATGGTGCTCATGGAAAATTTTGCAGAGGTTGTCGAAGTGATCACAAAGGATTTCCTGGATTAGAAAGTTCCTGATTTTAAGAATGGTGCTCCAATATGATGTAGTGATTGAGCGGAAATTAATATTGAAGCTATTAAAAAAAAGCTGACTCTCATGTGGGTGCTTGGAAAGAAGGGAGAGGTGAGAGCGAAACAAAGACCAGCGGACTCCGGCACTACACAGTCCAGCCGAAATGTCACTAATCCTATCTAATGTCACAGGCAAAATCTGACTAGAAGAACCAGGTCTAATTTAGTTTAAAAAGCTCATTCCGACTAAACTGACATTCTTATGAAATTACTATATCTGTAAAGGCATGATTTAAAACTATATGTAGGATTTCAACTAAAAATGTTTTTAGTTAGGGGGCCAGGTTAACTCAGTGGTTAACGTACTCGCCTCTGAGCTAGTAGGTCCAGGGTTCGATCCCCACATGGCACTCGATTCATTCACGCGGGAGGTGAATAAATCTGAGTACATTCTATATTGGAGAGGACGTGAAGCAGTCGGTTCCTAGCCTGTACGATGTCAGGTACTTGTTAAAGATCCCTACTCGAAATGTACTTGAGTTAGAAAAATTTAGGACTCGCAATATAGAATCCGTAGGATCACCGATCAAACAAAAAGGTGGTAAACGGCTGACGTTATCACCCGCTAGGGGATCGGTTTAAAAATTATAAACTTATGCAAGCTGTAATTTACTTCATACGAAGAATTCGGAGTCTGTCTTGAAGAGACCGAAACACTTAATCACATTCTATTTGAAGGTGAGGTAATATCCTTAAAAAGGAAAAGGCAGTTCATACTTAAAACCAATGCAAGTGAAAGATAATTCACTAGGGACAATTATGAAGTTCACTAAAGAACTTAAAATGTTAAGTTGTATATTTCAATTGACAATGAGATATACAATACGACAGAGTATTACGACAATACAATAATTCTGCAGAGCACATGAGGTGATTAAAGCCCTCATTTCAATAATAACAATAGTAATATGTCATGTTGACCAGTGATATCAGTTTATTATAACTAACGAAATCATTATTACCACATTTTAACAAATTACACGATTATTGATTACCTATGAGATTGATATTACGTCAACACAATAGACACATTAAAATACAAGCAAACTAAATTGTTTGTCAACGAGTTTGTAATTATATTTACTTATAGAAATGTTGAGGATAGATCATTCCAGATTTTTTTAAAGTAATACGCAACTATAAATAACAATGATTAGATTATAAAACTTCGTGTTTGTGATTATATCTGGTAAGTAATAGTTAAAGTAAATTATTTTAACACAAACCAATATTCTTTTTAGATGGTAAGATTTTACATAGTACTTGCTTTTTTAGTTCTTGGGAAATGTTCTTCAATAAAAACCTTTACTAAAAAAAACATATCTGCTGTACCTTTCCCTTGGATGGGAGAATTGTGAAGGAGGCGTAGAATGGACGACTTTAAGTCATCTTCAGAGATGGTCAGCTCATAATGTTTTACTTCTGACATAATGACGCTGGACCGCACAAGGTTCCCAAAATGTCAAATGTCACTTTTAATGACATACTCTCAAACAAGGCATTTCAATCACTCTCAGTATTTCTCTTTTTATGAGTAACACCTACAATAAGAAGAAGAAAACTCTAGCGCCTCAATGAATTAATAAACACTTAGTTATAGCACAAAACATCTTACTCCGAGTACTCCACAGCATTCTGAGTCGCAAACAGTCGTATTTTTAACAAACATGAGTATTGTCAGAAGAGGATATTAAGCCTCGATACCCAGCTTCTACGTTATCAGTTTTCTACTAATAAATTTTGAGTAAGGCAAAATTTAGGACTCCCAATGTAGAGTCAACAGGTAATCTGGCTCACCTACTACTACGATGGGTGCCAAATAATAAATGAGCCACAATTGCCATCCCTAGAACAGCACTAAAAGATGACAGCCTTATAAGTGTGGGTGTTGGAAAACAGAAAAACAAACGTTCAGCTGACTACAGTCAGAGCTGAACTGAGACCTAATGTAAGACTTGTTCTTGTTAAGTGAGACTATGATACAGTCATTACGTATGATTACTAATTCAGAAATGAAACCTGAACACACAAGTCTGATGTTTGAAAACTCTATTATAATAGAAGTTTTGGTTGTCTTTTAATAATGTGGTATTAAAATTATAACATCTTGCCTCTTAGACTAGAACAAGTGCTTTCTGACTTTACTTTTCAGTAAGAGTTTTCAATCTGTTGAAGATGGACGACGTCAAAAACTACTACTAGTAGATGTCTTTCGTTCTCTTCGGCATAGCTACTAATGTCCATACATCGATGATTAACCCACCCTTGCCCCAATCCAGAACCTGAAAAACTTGAATTAACAACTCTGCAGCACTTTTCACCAAAATTAAAAGTTTATACATCTCGGAATTGCAAAAAACAAAAGAATTAATCATAAGTAACTATAGTTTGCCAACATTAATATTTTTTTTAATGTAAAAAAAAAATTAAAATAATAAAAACAAGATTACTTGCATAGAACAAGTAGCCAGCCAATTGTGTTGGGTTTCATACAAACTGACTTTTCTCTCAGGGGTGATGAGTAAAATTTTCAAACAAGTTATTAAGAAAGTTTCAAAGAAATTATTTAAAGTTGAGATGAGAAGAGACGCTTAGTGCTGGCGTTGGAAACAGGTGGTCAGGCTGAAAACTTGCACCGACACACAATCATTCACTGCAATCAGTTATGGTTTTTGTTTCATTCTACTGAATAAATCAATAATAATGTTATTTTCGCTCAGCCTTCTTCAATCTGTTGTTAAATAATTTATTTCAAAAATATTCCGAGTTTAATTTCTTATTAAAACTTTTTTCCTTCTGGTTCGGACTTCATTGTTGCATCAAGTGTTTAATTGTGATTTTTCTGCAGATATATATATAGTTCAATGTACGTAAAGAAACAGACAGGAATTAAAGGCACACACTTACAGTCTCTCATTTTCGGTTTGAACCGTTTTCAGGAGAAATAAGAGAGGGAAACCAAGCGCACTGGTTCAGAGACGGTTGGAGACCAACAATGTTGCCGCATGCGCACCCGGTCACAGAGAATAAGGTAGACAAGAATCAATTTACAATTAAATTAAATTAGTGGAATATGAAAAAATAATAAATAAATAAAAGAAAAAATCGAGGGATGAACAGAGAAATTGATACATAAATAAAATTACGGACTAAGCTATGATAAAATATAATAAAACTTAGAACACAAATTGTCATGTACGGCGATCAGAAGACGGGACTGGTTGTTGACTGGCATGCCAATAGCCACAGTCTCCCCTTTAATGAATGCTACAGGTTGCACATTCTGTGACAAATCCCCCTTGTCACAGAGGGTGACGAAACGAAAAGTTTTTATATAATTTAATAAGTTAATATGAAATGTAAAAGAATAAAATTCTAACATATAAAAAATCAACAACAATCAAATATCTAATTTCTGATGATTTCCATGGTATGATGAATTTGTCTCACAAAATGCTCTAATCAATCTACATGTTGCACTAGAATCAGCATGAACAAACAGATCCAGCAAAGACAAGAACCTAGAGACATTCAGGAAGTTAAGCGGAACACCTGATTACGACAGGTGGCAAACCTGCTTCAGACAAAATGTATATTTCAGTGTTATGTACTTCTTATGATATGAAGAATGTTGTAGTGTTAATTTTAGTAATGTATAATATAATATAGTGATAATTAGTAGTAATAGTTTTTTTTCGTAAATATGAATAACTCTGAAGAAGGTCAAGGAGACCGAAACATGTCAGTTATGAGTAATAAATCATTTGGAGAACTAGTGTTTTTAGTGCCGGGAAGATTTAAAACATTGTGTGAGAAAACTTGAAAGATGGTCAATGAAATTTATTCATGCATTAGTAAAAAGGCATTTTTTTTACATTAAAATAAATTAATGTGGGCAAACTATAGTTCTTATAATTAATTCGTTTTTGTTTTTTGCAATTCCCAGGCAGATAAACTTTTACTTTTGGTGAAAAGTGCAGTAGAATTGTTAATTCAAGGTTTTTCAGGCTCTGGATTGGGGCAGGGGTTAATCATCGATGTATGGACATTAGTAGCTATGCTGAAGATTAACAGCAGGTCAGCTACTAGTGGGAGTAGCGAAGAAGGATCTTTGGGAAGATTAATACTTAATAATCGCATTAGTAAATGATAATATCTTACCTCATAGGCTGGAGTAGTAGTACTTTGACCGGTTTCTGACATCGTCAATCTTCAACAGATTGAAAACACTTACTTTAGTAGTATTTTCAAATAATGATGAAATAAAAAACTATGACACAATACTACAACACCTTGACAGAACAACATATAAATAACCTATTCCAAAAATATAAATAACAGCAGACAACTCTGAATAAATACCACACATTGATCACTCGTACACATAGGTCACCTGTTTAAATTTTAAATAATATAATTTTTGTAATAAATTAATTAATAAATAATTAATACATTTCACATAATTAGAACATTATTTTGTATAACAATTTTTATGAAATTAGAAAACGTTGACACAATAGTACCACGCATAGATGAGGCCCAGTACGTAGATCATCTATTTCAAATATAAATGAAATCGGAAAACTCTGAGATATCTACCAGACATTGATCAGTGATTGTAAGTAAATCATCTATATCAAATAAAGTTGAAAAAAGAAACTCTGTTACAATACTACCATGCCTTGATAGACCAACATCTATTTCATATATAAATGACTAACAGATGTGCCCGTAACAGACGGGGTAGAGATATCTACATGATATCTACATGATATGTAGATATCAGCAGTGACATCTACATCAACCATTTCAAATATAGTTGAAATCAGTAACCTCTTACACAAAATACCACACATTCATCGACCGTGATATGTACATAATTTAATTCGAATATAGTTGAAATGGGTAAACTTTGACACAATACTACAACAGATTCAAAGGTCATGAATGTAGATAATCTATTTTCAATATAGTTGAAATCGGTAACCTCTGACACAAAATACCATACATTAATCGAACGTGATATGATTATAATCTATTTCAAATATAGTTAAAATGGTATACTCTGACACAATACTCCACCATAAAAACATCGAGGATGATATGTATACCATCTATTCCAAAAACAGTTCAAATCGATAAACTCTGACACAATACTACCTCAAGATTCTGGACCGTAGCGTGGTAACAAGCAATGCTCACCCACCCACCCACACACACAGACATCATATATAAAAGACATCATATATAACAGACATCATACTCGTATATCAATCATCAGTTGGGTTTTTGACTCTAACGAAGACCGCTTGTTCCGGTTGAAAGATCTTAGTCTTGCTTTCCCATTTTCTTATTGTGGTTTGATCACAGACATCATATATATACCATATCACAGACATCATATATATACCATATCACAGACATCATATGTATACCACATCACAGACATCATATATATACCATATCACAGACATCATATATATACCATATCACACACATCAAATATCACAATCTTGAGTAGATTTCATATAATAGATAACGACCGCTGTCCATGTGACAACTCAACACCCCAGACGTGGAGCCACATCATGTATAGATGCCCAATCCTTGATCAGGAACGACATGGTTTTGAGAGTTTTGCAATAAGGATGGGAAACGCCTGGCCTCCAAAAAATAAACAGTGAAATGTTTAATTACTTTGAAGAGTTTATAAGAAAAATAGACTTCAATAAACTTGTATAGTAGTGTAATATATAATATAGTCAAATAGATGTAGATAATTATAATGAAATATATTTAGAATTAAAATAGTATTTCAAATAATTGTAACTGTAACACTAATTTAAGAGCAATTGTAAATAAATTTAGTAATACAATAACATGTAATATTTATATGGAGCATGTTGTAAATAAATGAAAAAAAAAACACAGACATCATCGAAAAAACTTCATAATGGACCTCAAAACATACAACTCCGTCAAAATCTCCAGATCGAATTTTTTTACGAGCATTACACTTTACTTATAGTAAAGTAAAAAAGGTAAGAGAATTCAAAGCCAAAGATCTATTAAGGAATATGTTAGCGGTTCTAGATGAATACTTTAAATAGTGAAATTATAAATACAACTGACCAACTTGGCAAATTTATCCATACATATAGAAAATATGTTTGTGCGTAGAACTAAATTTAACTGAAGTTAATATTGTTGAATATTCATAATTTATGAAGAGTGACAACAATAAAGTTTTAATTTAATAACATCAAACGGATTGAAATGATCAAAAGATAGATTCTTTATGAGGAAAACAGAAATTGAAAAGGAAGAAAATGCCTAACTTTATTATGAGAGAGGTAAAGAATGATAGAATTAACTAAACTTTGCCAAAACTTCAAATGATATTGGGGAATCTCACACTTCAGACGGTTGAAAATTAAAATAACTTCACAGAAGAAATATACAACTTTGTTAGCATTTTAATACCAAAAACTGTTTGAAGTTTGTATTGTTTCGAATTAAAAACTTCTCTTTATTTTTAATTGATTGTAGATGGTTTAATAAAAAAGAAAATAAGAGATGCCTCGCCTCGTTGCCTTTTCAGCATATCTTCGGTCACTCAAACTCTTTCCTACGAGTTTATTTTCAAAATAAAAACTGGTACATGCTTTTTTTTTTTTTTAATGTATATATAAATACACGTAGCGTTCTTCTCAGGCCCTTGTCGACCAAACTTGGCAAGAGTGCTGCCCACATCCAAGGGAAGATTATTATTTTACGGATAATAACAAAGTTCGTCATTTGAGCACAAAGCATTCATAGTCTTTAGCAGCTTCTTTAAGCGACAGTAGCTTTGTCCTTTGTCATGTAAAACGAGAACTTTACAAATTTATCTTTTCAATTCACAACGAAGTAATCCTACCAATTTTTTTTTTTAAAAAAAAACTTGTTTTATCTTATACTGGCTGATCGTTACCCGGCAAAACAATTTAATTTCAACTTTAAAATTAATAACGAAAACAATTTAAATTTTCTATAATTCCGATACATTGAGTTTTTTTCAGGTAAAGGAAATTAATGCAAAATGTAAATTATAGATTACGTAAAAAAACTTTTTACAAATATGCACACATTTTTTTTTTTCAAAATGAAAAAGAAGGTATGGGAAAGTAGATTATCATCAAAATCAAAATTACGTCATTAACTTTCTCAAAGAAATTTAAATAAGTTTCGGTTATAAAATATACTTAAAGTTTTTCCAGCAATCGAAGGAGGAGCTATTCTCCTAGGACCCCCTTTTTAGAAACATTTTCCAAAATAACACACCTTATATGATCTTCTGGTCCATACAATAACTATGTCGAATCAAATAGAAACCGTTTCATTACACTGAATGGAGTTTTAAAGGAGCCCATAGAGCTTCAAAATGAAACTAAATTAAAAACAAAGTATTGTGAGCCATCTATGGAAATTTACTTGAGATTCAATTATAAAGATTTTGTAAATTCATAAGGATGTAGGAGAACATATATATACACACAGGCACTGAGTTGTACATGTATAAATGAAACTCTAATAAAATTAAAATGTGGAATAAAAATGAAATTGCAACCTAAAATATTTTAAGTAAATTTTAATTGTTGTCCTTTATAATAGGACTCTTAAGTAACTTAAATTTCACTTGGATTCCTTTTCAAAATCTATCTCTTAATAACTGAGATATTTTATTTATTATCATGTTTAATACAATTGGTAGTTGATAGATTAGATTAAACAAATAATAAAAAAAAAAATTTTTATTGAAAAATACAATAAGAAATGTTGGAAAAAGTCTAAAGTTACACTAAGATATAGATCATTTAGAAAAAGCATAATCTCTGAATTGTCTAGAATATAGACCACTCGGAGTAATAACAATCTCCAAGTGGCCTAAGATATAGTTAGGTCAATCGGAGTAATCACATTCTCCAAGTGGCCTAAGATATAGGTCATTTGTAAGAATTATAATCTCTGAGTTGTCTAAGATATAGACTACTTGAAGTAATGACATCCTCCGAGTGGTCTAAGATATAGATAGGACACTCGGAGTAATCCCATTCTCTAAATGGTCTAATATATAGATCATTCGGAAGAATCATATTCTCTGAGTTACCTAAGATATAGATCACTCGGAGTTATCACATTCTCCGAGTGGTCTAATTAATATAGGTCACTCGGAGTTATCACATTCTCCGAGTGGTCTAATTAATATAGGTCACTCGGAGTTATCACATTCTCCGAGTGGTCTAATTAATATAGGTCAATCAGAGTTATCACATTCTCCGAGTGGTTTAATTAATATAGGTCACTCGGAGTTATCACATTCTCCGAGTGGTCCAAGATATTGAACACATGTTCAGTTAGAACCCTAACACTGGATTTTGTTTACACCAGTTAGAAAATTTGCAAGTTGACCTATATTGGTATTAAACATATATACGACACTAGTACTAAAGGAGGATACTAGATCATTTTAATCGCTGCAATGTTTCACCAGAAGATGATAACACAAGCCATGACATTACTTCGCAGACTGTGGGTCATCTTCTGTGCTTTATTTCAATTCATTGCTCCACTTTAATGAGTGCAAAAACACGTGTTTTTAACACACATATATAAAAGACAAAAACTGCCTCCGTCTAACATATTTGAGGAAGGAGGCAAATGGATACATCTTTAACTAGGCGCAAGGCTACTATTTGTTATGCGAGAGGAATCATATCAGCCTTATTTCTTTATTATTATACTTATGCAGTAATTCTGCCAATTTTATCATGCTCTTGTATAATTGTGAACATAAAGTTAACATATTGCATTGTGAAACATGAAATGTAAATGACCTTGGTAAAATAATAAAAACACAAAATCATACAATTATCATAATACAATTCCGTGGAATAGATCAAACATTTCAGAACTTAAAATTACGTATTTATCATGCAGCAATTGATATTATCGTTACTAAATTTTACCTGCAGTGAACTAAAAATGTCATAAGCATAGCAAAGTTTTGCAAATGTAAATTTACTAGAAAAGTAATTGAATTAATTTATTAATTGATTCTAATATGGATAGAATCACTGTAGGAATTAAGAATGGTTTTAAATATTGAAATAATATTTAAAATTTGTAAATAGTTTGCAAGCAATCTTCTTCTTACACAATATTAAAGCCACTAAATTGAATAAACAGTCCACACAGACTATAAAACTTGAAATTACACAAAACACGACAAAGAAAATAGATGAAATGCACACTTACTAAATTCAATATTTTGAACTACCTGGTATTATTCGTCATCAGGAAAAGACTAGAATACTGATAGTCTCCTGATGACGAACAACAGTTCGAAATAATGAATTTAGTAAGTGTGCATTTAATATTGTAATTTAAACTACAATATTAAAATCTTCTTGTACTAAGTTATTTTTTAATTTATAAATATATAATGTTAAGGAGCTAAAGATAAGTGTTACCTGATGTCGGTCGAGGAAAGAAGTTGTAAACTGCTCGAAATCCCTTATGTTCTATGCTTTCATCAGAGTGGAATCTGAGCCAAAGCCGTCTTGTCGTTGATGATATGAGTGGAGGGAACTGAGACCCACAGAATTTGCCAATGAGAGGAGAGTATCCATGGCCGCCGTCTCTGATCTCGAGGAAATCGTTGTGACACTTATCACTGTCCTCCAGTTTGAAGTAGTCTCTGAAGTCTAGCTTAATCATGTGACCAGCTGGACCTGAAACACAAATATCTTTTACTTCATTTAAGAAATGTATTCACTGAAGAAATGTTAAACTTCAAATACCCTTTCCTCATAATGTTGATCAATCAATGAGGTAATTCTAAACAAGAGGTAGGACATCTCTTAATCATCACAAAGGTGATGCCAGAACACAATTTTTTGTATTTTATTGTTAAACTGATCCCCTAGTGGGTGATAACGTCAGCCGTATACCGGTTTCTGTTTGATCGGTGATAGTACAGATTCTACATTGGGAGTCCTATATTTGCCTAACTCAAGTGCATTTCGAGTAGGGATCTTTAACGAGTACCTGACATCGTGAAGGCTCGGGACCAACGGCTTAACGTTCTCTCCGAGGGACGTCGTACTCAGATTAATTCACTTCCCTATTGAATAAATCGAGGGCCAGGCGAGGATCGAACCCCCGATTACCAGCCCAGAGGCGAGAACGTTAAACACTGAGCTAACCTGGCACTCTGCCAGACCACTAACTCTGAGCATGTTCGACTAAGTCAGTTATAGGTTAAAAAGCCCTAGTCTAAACAACATGAGTACGACAATGCCATTTTATTTTCTCAACACTTCCCCTTATTTAGGCTAGACGTCTTCCCAACAGTACAACAGTTAAGTGTCGCTTATTTTTGAATCTGGATCTATTTACAAACCATGTATAAACTAATATACATAAAATTCAATGTAGATGAAGAAACATAGATAAATTAAAACCATACACCTATATGTCTCTCATTTTTGATTTGAACCATCTCCAGGAGAAAAACCAAGCGCTTGGTGTCCCTCTCTTATCTCTCCTGAAAAAGGATCAAACCGAAAATTAGAGACTGTAAGTATGTTTCTTCACCTACATTGAACTTTATTTACCCATTTCGGATCGTATTTTTATCGAAAAGAATATATATATACATAACTTGGTTTTCGTCTTCTCGTCGTTCAACTTCCATTCCTGAGAACGACCGCTAAAAGTGTTGAAATATTGAATGTGAGTCCTAGTATCTGTTTTCATTTCTGCTTCTTTAAGTTTTCAAATAACATATAACACATTCAATAATATATCCACCGTTTGATAGAATAGATGCATTATGCAATCAAGATTAGGTCAATTTTCTAGGTTCAAAATCAAACAGTCATTCTACACGTTTCGGCATTGTTTTAAATCCTTTTTCATAGGTAGTACGGGTTTCTGAATAAGAAAATGAAATGTATATGATATAAACGAAATAACAATGTTGACTGGTCAAAACCTTTGACCAGACTGTATATATATATCAGTATCAATAATCAAACCACAAATGAAATGGGAAAACAAGACTTAAGATCTTTCAACCATAACAAGCGGTCTTCGTCAGAGTCAAAAACCCAACTGACCCAACAGTTACCCTTGTTACGGTTGAAAGATCTTAAGTCTTGTTTTCCCATTTCATTTGTGGTTTGATTATTTATATATATATATATATAAAAAATGGAGGTTATATATATATTATTATGAGTCGTTATCAGCCTTTGGAGCGATTCACTTCTTTTCCTGAAGACGAGGACATCGAAATATAGTAGTGAGTTCAGTGGTTTCCTTTCTATGTGTTCTTTTTTAAATTCTAGTTTATATATATATATATATATATATGACCTCGTGATAAATATGACCATAAGGGTACTTCAAAATCCAGTTTCTCTCTCTCTCTTACCTAGAGTCAATCCCTTTCTAAGCACAATGCCCTGTTTACCATATACTCCTTGACTTTCGTAAAATATCTCATATGTTTTTCTATGCATAATATTTATATTAAAAAGCTAATACGTCGTGTACATGATAAAGTATTTTCAATCAATATTTTATTCTCAAGACGATCTAGCTTGATTAAGAAAGTTTTTTTTTTTTATTGAAAAAGCATATATGTTTGTTATCGATACATGAATTATCGAATTATTGGCGATAAATTAATTAATCAAATTTTATCAATATGACTAATGCCGTTCTGTAAATTTTATTGGAAATGAAATCGAACATACTAAAAAATAATAATTAACATATGTCTCCAAACGTCTCCGATTCACTGAATACTTATTATAAATATTTGAAGCCTTATTTTCTATTCTTTTTTACTCCCTTGGTTTGTTAACAATTAAACATAAATAAAAAATTACAGCTTGGGATGACTGTTTATAGATTAATAACATTTAAAAGAAAAAAAAAAACATTGTATTTAAATAGGAAGATATATTTGTTTATTCTGAATTCAGAAAGTTCCACAAGCTGCCTTCTCAGACTGGCTTCCTATCTCATTCTTTTCCGCTATTGGAAAATTACTTCAACTGCTTTCAAAACAACGATTACGAATAAATCTCCTTATTGCATTAGTATAACATTTTCTTAAAATTATTATCTAAAAAATCGAATAGCAAGCATTTATAAACTAATGAAAAAAAATATTAACGTAAATATTTTGCTTTAAAAGACCGTAGATTTTTGTTGAAAAATGCAAATAATTTTTAAACAACAATAATTTAAGTACAAAAAATTTAACTTAAAGAAAAATATTTTAAAGAGTTATAAATTAACAATAGGATTGTAAATACGTTTGTTACTACCGCTTTGTTGAATACGTAGCTGATAAATGACTACAGGTAAAATTTAATGCTTGTTTCATTATATGTTTTAGATTCATATAAGGATATTACTCCACACAGTATAAGTATCGCGTATATATTCTAGTGTATATCTTCTCTAGTTATTTCAAATTTTTAGGACAATAAGAACAAGAGGAAGAGAGGGAAATATACCCATTTTGATACAAAATATGGAAATTTACAGTTCGAATAGTTCAATAGTGCCCAAAAAACAGTAAGTTTCTACGCCTGATACACCTGTAAAGTATCATTAGAGGCCCACCTTTTATCGTTTTTGAAACTTGTAGTCAGTAAACAACAATGCAGCCATCCACATTCAACCAGATATCATGTAATATAGAATGAGGAAATATAGAATACTGAGGATATATAGAATGTAGATCCATCAACATTTCGAAATCAATTATTTATCGAAAATTAACTATTAATATTATTTAGTTTATCATTAACTATAGCTATTACTGCAACTTAACAAATGAAGTGATTGGTTACTAACAATAACTAATTACTGTTAATTTTTACTGAGGTGTAAAAAATGTAGCTGCATACAATGAAATTTGTATTCATACATGGTTCACGGCTGAGCAAAATATTTGGGTTCATTAGTTAACGTAATCATAAATGACGTCTGAGCGGACTCTGGATATATCATATAATGCTTGGCATTACTGTAAATACATGGATATTTATTTACTGTAATGATCTTGTTTTGTGGTTGCAATAGTAAGTCATCGAAATTATCTGAGTTGTATTTGCAGTGAAAAACATATTTATCTCCATACTTGTTTTATCTTTGGCAGGTGAGAAGTAAGAATGAGCTGAAAAAACCACGAAATCAGGTCAAACTCACGAAACTTACTTCTCAACCTCTGATATTTCAAATTCGCCGAAGGGGTTCTTGAGGATTTTTGGTCATAAACATACAACTCCTGATTATAAGCTGACGTTTCGCCAAACGTTGTGTGGTATATTCAAGGCTTGTTTTAGAGGACACACTATTTACCGGTCCGTGCTGTTATCTAGCTGCATCATAACAGATACCTGTAACGTCGGCTTATAACCAGGAGTTGTATGTTTATGACAAAAATCCCCAAGAACCTTCGGTGAATTATATATATATATATATATACACAATTAAAAGAAACGGTCCAGCGGACTTTTTTACAATAAAATAAAAAACGAAGGAAACACACAGAAAGACACAGACATAACTCACATATATATATATATACATATATACATTATATATACATATATATAATATATATATATATATATATATATATATATATATATATATAATATATATATAAGAGAGAGAGAGAGAGAGAGAGAGAGAGAGGAGTCGCCGCTCTACCTTCCTGCGGAACTCTTCGCCTCTTCATGACGACGATGGTCGAAATATAGAAGTGAGTTATTCTTTTGTCTATCTGTGTGCTACCTTTTGATTGGTATATATATATATATATATATATATATATATATATATATATATATATGATCAAACCACAATATGAAATGGGGAAAACAGACTATGATCTTTCAACCGTAACAAGCAATCTTTGTCAGAATCAAAACCGACTGACAGTTTTTCTTTGTAAAAATATTTTTAACGTAATATAGTACTTTGTTTTCCTGTTTCAAAATTTTATACTTCTGCCTATGAAAAAGGTTTGAAATAAAAACCGAAACGTTGGCAATGAAAGTTTAATTTGAACCTGAAGAACTGAACGAATCCTGATAAACTTTAATTTTGTATATATAGTAGCAGTTTGCTTCTCAACACGAGTACTTCGCACTTCTTCCCGATGACGACGGATGTCGAAATATCGAAGTGAGTTCTGTAGTGTCTTTCTGTGTTCTTTTCTATGTGTTAAAGTGTATATATATATATATATATATATATATTAAATTATAAAGTATGGAGTGTCTGACAAAAGATAGCAGAGTGACTAAGAGATTTATTAATGCGCCAGATTTACCTCCTGCAGAAAAGAATTATGAAATGGATATGTCTTTGTTATGAACAAAATAATATCAGAATTATTCATAAATCTTTCATATAAAATTTATTTTTACATAAATGGAATATTCAAATAATATAAAAGAATGAAATATCCTTTTACTGTTTATAAAAATAATAACATAACAATGAATACATCTCAAAATAGGTTTGCTGAGGATTTGGTCAAAGAACTAACTACTCTTGATTATGAGTCAACGTTATCAACGGTAAAAACAATTTATTGAAATCATAAGTAGTGAAAACAAATACATCCACAGAATGTCAACCAACAGAAAACAAAAACAAAATAATCAACAAACAACAAACCAAGTAAAAGAAAACCAAAAATAGAGAGTGTTTTTGTCTTTTTTAATAGAACAAATGTGTTGTTTTAACATAAACACATTTATTAATTATTAAGACTAAACAAGATTTTAAACTGATAAGTAATACTACAAAATAACTTTGCGAGGATACCTCCACTAATATAAACAAATTAAGGAGAAATCAAAAGAATTGTTGGTCGTCTTTTACTGTATTTGTTGTGTGTTGGTTAGTGTGTTTTTTGTTTTCTTTTGGTTGATGTTCTATGGATGTATTTGTTTTCATATGTTTATGTTTTCAATTAATTTTTTTTAGCATTGAAAATGGGGGACAATTTTCGGCGAAACGTCGGCTTATAATCAACCAGTATTAGTTAAATCTTCAACAAACATATTTTGAAATTCAAGAATCAGTGGTTGAGAAGCTATATCAATATTAATGAAAACTTTTTTTAAAACAAATTTGAGAAATAAGTATTTCATGTGTGTTAGAGTTACACTGCGACACGTAGTAAGTTATCAGTTTCCAATTTTAGATAAATCGCTAATAAAAGTTATAACCAAATATTCTTTAGATAACACATATCCAAAGTTTTTCTTTCCAAATCTGATCTCTTGATGATGTTTGTGCCCGAAATTTACGACAGTGATTACGTTATATTCGCAATTTTGATGCTTTTCTCTGTTTTTATATGTATAATACTAAATTAAAGAAACAGTCCACACGGACTACAAACACTTTAAATTACAGAAAACAGGACACAGAGAAAAGATAAAATACACACTTACTAAATTCAATATTTCGAACTGTTGTTCGTCATCAGCTAACGAATAGTCAGCATGCCTTGATGACGAACAACTGTTCGAAATATTGAATTTAGTAAGTGTGTATTTCATCTTTTCTCTGTGCCGTTTTTTCTGAAATTTAAAGTTTTACATGTATAATATCATACATTGATAGTTTTTTAATAATTCTTAGAAACAAAAATGAAATAAGACTCCTTAAGAAATACGTGGTGCAAATGTATTGGTCTAACTGATTCTGCAAGGACGTGAACAGCAATACAGCTACATTTGGACCACGCCTTTATGGAAAAAGTGAACGGTGTCATATAATATGTCATTGTTGTCGAAAACCAAAATTTAATATTTTTGTTCTTCTTACACTTATTAGTTCAGAAAATGTATATTTCAAATATTTCATGTTGTAAATTTTTATCTTTTGTTATATGGATTTTGCTATATTGTTTATTGTTATACGATTTCTTATAATTTACTTTGTATTATAAGTTTATGAAAAAGTTTTAAATGAAAACAAAACATCGGCTTTGAAAGTTTTTTTTTTAATCTGGAAAACTCATTGATAAATGATTTTTTTTTTAAACATTTATTAGTTCAAAATTGAAGAAGAGTAACATACAGAGTAAAGAAACACACTTACAAACTCAAATTTAATAATACTTAATAAATGGGTATAGCTAGGAAAGAGTTGTTCCCTGTTCTTACATCTTCTTCAACACGCAACATCCTCACCAAATCACCTCATTTAT
This sequence comes from Hermatobates lingyangjiaoensis, assembly GCA_026182355.1. Lineage (NCBI taxonomy): Eukaryota > Metazoa > Arthropoda > Insecta > Hemiptera > Hermatobatidae > Hermatobates > Hermatobates lingyangjiaoensis. Next base: position 260,749 of record JAPFBL010000396.1, on the reverse strand, counting down.
TCTTTGCGAGGGTCTTTAATCCTGGAAACTTCAGCCATAGAAATACATCAAACAAACTCATAGCGAACGTCTCTTCATATGTACTCAGCATTGTGGATGCTGTAAGATGCCCTATCATTAACTCTGATCGATCATTATGTTGCCTGTCCCATTGGCATCATCAGTTTTAATTTACTTTTTCTTCATTATAAAATTGTTTACTAATATAGTTTCAAATTACTTTTATAATCTTTTGTAATTTACCTTTACTTTCAATTTTATTATCTATTGACTCTTATATTTATGTTTTCTACCTTTTTTTCCACTTTTTTCTACCTCACGTTTTACAATTGTAACCTATGGCACCCTTTATATCACCAAGAATCGGTCTATAAAAGCTTTCACTTCTTCATCATTATACTTTCCACTCACTCTTCTCCTGAAGACAACTGAGTTCTAGAAAACTGAATTATAGAGTAACGTGAGTATTTCTTTCTTTCATTTTTGATCCAAAGAGTAAAGTATAATGTATGCATATATATATATATATACACAATTAAAAGAAACGGTCCAGCGGACTTTTTTTAAAATAAAATAAAAAACGAAGGAAACACACAGAAAGACACAGACATAACTCACATCGATATTTCGACAATCGTCGTCATCAGGAGGTGCGAAGAGCGAAGAGTCCCGCAGGAAGACTGGGCGGTACTGAACTGGAGACCGCAGCCAGTACCCCACCACTTACCACCAAGCGGGGAAAGGGAGGGAAGGAAATGAAGAGCAAAATTAAGACGTAAAAGGAACGAGTAAAAATTAAAACTATAAAAAATTATAAAAAAAAAGTAGATAAATCAAACTAAAATTAATAAAGAAAAAATAATAAATAAAAAATAAAATAAAAAATAAATAATAAATAAATAAATCATAAATAAATTATCGGTTGAGGTTGAGTCCGGGGAAGAGCGAGCATCAAGTAAGCATATGTATGCCTCCTCTGCAGCTCTTAGGGTAACTTTATTGTTGGATTCGGGATCTGTTTCAGGATCTGAACCCTGAAACAGTCATTGAAACTGAGCCCATGCGAGTTCGCATGGATGGCTACAGGATAGTTACTGCGTTGACCGACTGAAGCCCTATGACCATTCATACGAAGGCTCAACTTATTGGAAGTTAAGCCAACGTAAAAGGAGTCACACTGAGTGCAATCCAGTCGGTAAACACAGTTGCACGAGGTACAGGAGGAATTGACCTGAACTGGGTAGGAACGATGGTGGAGAGGGGAATCAAAGGAAGGATTAGGATTAACAATCAGGCAAGTTTGACAGCCACGGCGTCCACATTGTTTCATTCCAGGAACAGGATTGGAAGGCTGAGGGGAAATATGGGAAAAAATGCTTTTTAGATTGGCAGGTTTACGGTAGGAAATAGAAGGGGGGTGATTAAAGATGGAAGAAGTAGAAGTAGAAGTAGACAGAATCGGAAAAGACTCCTTAATAATAGCACGAAGCTTATAAGCGCCAGGGAAGTAGGTTGTCAGGAAGAAGGAAGTATTACTTCTATCCTTCTTGGGTCTGGGTTCGTGGGAGATGTCAGCCGGTAAAACACGACTATCAATGAAGGAGCGAGGATAGCCTCGTTCAGAAAATTTGTCCTTTAAGAGGTTAAGGTGATGTCTGCGATCTTGGAGATTATTGCAGATATTGAAATCCTGCTCTAATCCGTACATATAAAACCCACCAACTCCCAACAGTACCTCCATTACAATAGTTGCCATCCATCCCATGTTAAAAAGTCTATACCTCGATCCTTGTCCCTCCGTATTCACAATATCTGCAATAATCTCCAAGATCGCAGACATCACCTTAACCTCTTAAAGGACAAATTTTCTGAACGAGGCTATCCTCTCTCCTTCATTGATAGTCGTGTTTTACCGGCTGACATCTCCCACCAACCCAGACCCAAGAAGGATAGAAGTAATACTTCCTTCTTCCTGACAACCTACTTCCCTGGCGCTTATAAGCTTCGTGCTATTATTAAGGAGTCTTTTCCGATTCTGTCTACTTCTACTTCTACTTCTTCCATCTTTAATCACCCCCCTTCTATTTCCTACCGTAAACCTGCCAATCTAAAAAGCATTTTTTCCCATATTTCCCCTCAGCCTTCCAATCCTGTTCCTGGAATGAAACAATGTGGACGCCGTGGCTGTCAAACTTGCCTGATTGTTAATCCTAATCCTTCCTTTGATTCCCCTCTCCACCATCGTTCCTACCCAGTTCAGGTCAATTCCTCCTGTACCTCGTGCAACTGTGTTTACCGACTGGATTGCACTCAGTGTGACTCCTTTTACGTTGGCTTAACTTCCAATAAGTTGAGCCTTCGTATGAATGGTCATAGGGCTTCAGTCGGTCAACGCAGTAACTATCCTGTAGCCATCCATGCGAACTCGCATGGGCTCAGTTTCAATGACTGTTTCAGGGTTCAGATCCTGAAACAGATCCCCGAATCCAACAATAAAGTTACCCTAAGAGCTGCAGAGGAGGCATACATATGCTTACTTGATGCTCGCTCTTCCCCGGACTCAACCTCAACCGATAATTTATTTATGATTTATTTATTTATTATTTATTTTTTATTTTATTTTTTATTTATTATTTTTTCTTTATTAATTTTAGTTTGATTTATCTACTTTTTTTTTATAATTTTTTTATAGTTTTAATTTTTACTCGTTCCTTTTACGTCTTAATTTTGCTCTTCATTTCCTTCCCTCCCTTTCCCCGCTTGGTGGTAAGTGGTGGGGTACTGGCTGCGGTCTCCAGTTCAGTACCGCCCAGTCTTCCTGCGGGACTCTTCGCTCTTCGCACCTCCTGATGACGACGATTGTCGAAATATCGATGTGAGTTATGTCTGTGTCTTTCTGTGTGTTTCCTTCGTTTTTTATTTTATATATATATATATATATATATATATATATAATATAATATATAAGGAAATGAAGAAAAAGAAACACAAAAAGAAGGAAGACACTTACTAAAATAAATATTTCGAAACACAGTTTGTTGCCAGTAAGAGAAGAGAAGAGGTACATTCTTCTAGATAGACGGTGGAAAGTGAATCAGTAGTTCCAGAAAACAAACATATATATATATATATATATATATATATATATATATATATATATATATATATAAAGCTTTCACATTAACACGTGAAATAACAATCAATGATCAAACCACAATAAGAAATGGGAAAACAAGACTAAGATCTTTCAACCGTAATAAGCGGTATATTGGATATATGAGCCGCTTATTTTGAAAGTGGCCTAATTCCATTTATGTTAAAATCGAGATATTTAAGGGTTTGCGTTTTACAAAATTTAAAAATATTGTCATTTTATTTATCAACTAATTTTTGTTATAAAAAGACTTAGTAATTTTCAATAAATTTTGTACAATTTGCTGCAAAAGGTAAAAATAACGTAAAAATGTAATTATTTAAATAGCTAGCTAATTTTTTTTGGAAAATGGAATTAGGCCACTTTCAAAATAAACGGCTCATATATAGAGTAGCAGTTTGCTTCTCAACACGAGTACTTCGCACTTCTTCCCGATGATGACGGATGTCGAAATATCGAAGTGAGTTCTGTAGTGTCTTTCTGTGTTCTTTTCTCTGTGTTAGAGTATATATATATATATATATATATATATATATATATATATATATATATAATATGTATTCTTCATTGTGTGATTCTCTCACGAAAACTAGTAACTCGATTGAAAGATTTTAGTACCATTTCTGAATATTTATTGTGGTTTAGAAATTCATTGTTGTTTAAACACGTTCATTGTTTAATCTTGTTTTGTGTATGTAGATACTTAGAGAGAAAGAAAGAAATAAATAGTTTGTGAGGTATAGAAATAATGATAGAGAGAGAGAGAGAGAGAGAGAGAGAGAGAGAGAGAAAAGGAGAGATCTAAGTCGATACTTTTATTGTCATTTTCGTAATGTTTTCCCTAATTTCCTGTAGACCAGGGGTTTTCAAGACAGTCACCGTGCTTTCAGCTATATTGTTTTTTAACCCCTAATATTATCCTTTAAAAATTCCCTTTTGAAAGGACCATTTTCCTGAATTAATAGGCAATTTCAACAACTTTTCTCTTTTCCTTACTTCTCACCTTATTTTTTAAATTATTCACTTTGATTTTATTACAATAATTTAGCGAAATATTTTATGAATATTGTATTCATTCATTGGCATGCAAATATTGAAATATTTCTATTTTATATTAATTGTTCACAAATTTTTATTGAGAAAATAATAATGTTACTATTGAAATTTATTATAAATTTAAAAAAAAAATAATACATGCATAATAACGGGAGAAAGTTTAGTGACATTAAGTAATCAAAACATATGAACTGTAGTAAATTCGCTATAACAATTATTTCTGAAATGATACAACTAACATGAGTTCAGCATATAACACGTTGATCTATTCAGTAGGGTTACCGAAATATCAAAAAATCACTACATTAAAAGTAAGTATGTTTCAATAACAGTTTAATGTAGTAAACATTACATTTTTTTTTGCTAAAAGATATATGATTACTTTTAAAAATGGAAAAGCGATGCTTTTGCAAGAAAACATGATAACCATATAGTGCCCCTCTTATATCCTAATGCTGTATTAAATATACCATGACATGGTGATGCCAGGTAATAGTCGCACGTCTCAGGCAATGCCTACAAAGTCATTCTTATCTTTATCAACAAAAGGAAGAAGAACACTGTTCAACACAGTTTTTGGTCTAAGCTTTCTAAGTATTTAGATTAATTTAAAGGTGCTGATTCTGAAAACCATACTATTTTTTTTCTACTTAGATCAATTATTGAGGTGTTTGCTATTTAATACCTTTTTCATCTTAAAATTATGCATATTTCTAAATACATTCTAGCATCATAATTACAACTGTAGGATGTTATTGTGATCAATGTTAAATGATTATCACATCACGAACTTTAAAGCTTTTACTTGCGTTGTAGATTTTTGGAGTAAAAATTAAGCATGGCTACATCCTCTCCTAGGCGACGTTGCTTAAACAAACCAAATGTGTTTTGCAAGATTTGAAAGGGAATATAATTGGAATCCAAATATATTTCATACGTATTTTTATACGTATTGCAAATATTTTGGTGTGATTAATGGATGTGTCTCAAAGTTAAATAGAAATATTGTTTCTTCCACTTGCCTGTCTTTATTGTAGCTATCGCCTAGCTACAGAGAGGAGTATAGCGGAAAAACTAGACCTGATAGAGAAAAAACGACAGTATTTCTGGAATCAGCGCCCTTTGATTAGGTGAAAACAATTAAAAAATCTTAGACACCAAGATAATTTTGTTGTTGTTGACCAGTGTAATATATTAACCCACAAACACTACTCAATATTCCTTAACAGTTTAACACTTATATAGCTCTATTGCCCTTTACTTGAACTATTATTGAACTTTCTTGAAGTATTTTTATAGATAAATATTTTTTTAAACATTTTATTTTTCTATGATTCATCGTATAGTGTTATAAATGAAGACTTTCTTAAATCATAAAATGCACTCTATTCCTCCCCTGTAGTTTCAATAAAAAGGTATTCAGCTTATCCCTACAAAAACATGTTATTTTTGAGTATAACGAAATTGTGATCCGTTCAACGATTTGACACCTATCGCGCCCACAAAACTTGCAAATTAACCATAGTTCAAAAATTTTTCATCCATAGCAAAACTGATATTCTTGGTTATTCAAAAACTCTGATTCTTCTTTCCTATTAATACTATTAGCAGTACCATAATTATGCCCAAGTTTCAACACTCTAGAAATAGTACAGAAGAAAAAAAAATTGTCTAAAAAACCACATTATGTCAACAAAGTGGCTTCTTCATCATGCAATATTACCCCAAAACAATAGGACACATCTAAACCATAAGACCCATTTCCATAAAAAAATATTAATTGGACCTATCAATCGATGTATCTTGTAGCGTGCTTACGTACTCTGGGTACTCACTCACCCATCCTCATATCTCACCCATACCCATATCATTTAGACATCATAAATGATTCATCCTTAATCATTTATATTCACAAAACATTTACACTGTTTCTCTAATTCTGATTTAATTTTACCATGGAAACATTCTTTTATAAGGAGCTATATTTGTGTTCATTTAATTTTCAAATTAAATAATTAATTAATTTTGGGGGAACAATATGTAGATTAGTCCAAATAAATTGAAACTGGTTTTGAGCGATTTCAAAAATCCAAAAGCAATGCCAAGTGAAAATATATAAATACAACGTTTTACTGTTTATTTAACGAATTAACATATCATGAATGAGGCGTATATTTATTCAAAGCACATGTTTGCCTATCATGAATCTCAATGTATTTGAATACTATTATATCTCGACCTCACTACTGCACCAGTCTTCACATATAAGTTTTTTTTTTTTTTAAATAAGGACACGCAGAATATTTTCATGCTACTGTAGCGACACGAGGTTGCGCGACGCGCACGCCTCTAGCGGCCGGCACACGTATTATCTTTGTCTAATTTTTTTCTTGTTACCATGTTTTCATTGTAAAAAAACATTACATTTCCTCTCTCGCTCGTTTTCATTTATCACTCCGTACTAAATGTTATTCAGTTGTTAGAAGTCTTCAGACCCGCCAAGGTCTGAATTATTGAAAGTAACTTTTTTTTCTTGCATGAGGTAATAACTGCATGACTTATAAATTAATATATCAAATCACACGGTAAGAAATAATTCAATAAATACAATGAGTTCCAAAAACTAAATTCCTTTTAATTTATTTTTATGGTTTTATTATTAAAGTTAATTATTTCTATTATTAAATACTTATCAGAACTTAAGACGTGATAAATATTGAATATTATTAGATAATATTTAATATTAGATGTGATAAATAACATATTATTATACTGAAATAATTTTATTGAAAGTTTCTACCGGAGTTGTCCCAAGGTTATTGAAGTCGTAAAATAAGTCGTTATATTGAATGAACAAGCTTCAATTATTACAGAAATCATCTGTATTAACTATGAAGTAAAGTAAACATCGTTAAAGAAATACTAATTAAAAACACATTCACAAAACACTAAGTAATGATTACAAGAATGAAATCAAAATTAGAAATGAATTAAATACCTACCGGAAAGGACAAGAAAGGAAGGTTGCAAACTGTTATACAACTTGTCTGGGTCTTGAGAGTGCAGGTTATAAATACTGAAGACTTATATTTTATAACCTTCATCCCAGGTCCAATATCGAGCATTAAAATCATAATATGTTTATTGAGTAATAAGTTTAGCCTATGTATAAGAATGTTCTATAATTACATTCTATGAATATAAGAATGTAGATCATTCTGTGTTTGTATTAATTAATACGAGTCTTTTGCTCAAATAAGTTTGCAAATATTATACAAATTTAATCAAAATTCGTAACTGATGAAAGAAAATTAAACATTTAAAATATATGACTTTAAGTTTACTTTAAGTCTAAAGAATGTGAGCATTAAAAAAAATGTTTATACAAATTCAGTTTTATTGTTGTCATTACGTTCAAACCAGATACACTAATATTGATGTAACTACGAACTGTTTCTTTGATAACTTAATTATAACTGACTGGAGTAAAAGTTTCTTTGCCAGCGGTAATTATATTCCTTTTTTATATATGCATCACTGACAATTTCCTATACTTGCACCATTGCACCATGCCAGTCATGAGTCGCGTATTTCCCTGCAGTTCTACCAACATTTCTTTCCCATCATCAATTTCCCTCACTATGTTTCCCACTATCTTGGTTCTTTTCCTGAAATTTATGCCATTCTACCGTCCTTTTCCAAAAATAAATTTTCTATATTTGCACCATGCCAGTCATTAGTCGCGTATTTCCCTACAGTTCTACCAACATTTCTTTCCCATCATCAATTTCCCTCACTATGTTTCCCACTATCTTGGTTCTTTTCCTGAAATTTATGCCATTCTACCGTCCTTTTCCAAAAATAAATTTTCTATATTTGCACCATGACAGTCATTAGTCGCGTATTTCCCTGCAGTTCTACCAACATTTCTTTCCCATCATCAATTTCCCTCACTATGTTTCCCACTATCTTGGTTCTTTTCCTGAAATTTATGCCATTCTACCGTCCTTTTCTCAAAAAATAGGACACTGTCTTAGAATTTCTTTTTTAAGGTCATCAAATTATTCTACTAGGCTTATTTTCAGGGAGGGCTTGAATGTACAATAGTTACTAAGATAATAACATGACTTATTTCAGAAAAACTTTGACAATGCCTCATACACGTTGTTACTGCTACCGATCACTCTAAGTAGTCTCTGTTGCAATATTTGTATTTTCAGTAAATTCTAACTTAAAATATAATACAGTATGCATTCCTGAAACAGAACTGTATGTTTAAGCATGAAAATTTCTTAATAATGCATCGACTAATGTCTAATTGTAAATACTAGGCAAATCTAAGAATACCTAGCAGAATTCAATTACCATTCTTTTTAATAAGATTTTTCATATATTTAACTAAGGCTTATCTTTCAGAAGGTGTATTCATTCCAATGTTCTTCTAAAAAGTAAGGGAGATGTACTTATTTTCAGAAAAAGAGTTGACAGTTTTCCTTAGGTACATCTTTGTTCGACTCAATTCAACCTACGAGATTCACTAGCAGAGTCTCTGTAACATTTCTTTACTCTCAAACTCAGCTAAAGCTTCCTGACAATCACAAAATCATGTGAATTACCTATACCATTCTTCAGAATGGAGACAGAAAAGATACTGTTTCATAAAAACATTATTTCTAAAAATGCATTCAAATAACAGCTATATTTGTCTAAAGTCACTAGCGTCAAGACTCTTAAGAATTAATGCCCTAGAATTTCAATATGTTTCTTTTTTCGATAGAATAGTTTTAACAATTAGGTAATTAATCGTAATGCAGTAATCTCTCAATCAAAAGGTCAGTATTTTATTTCTGTTGCTTTAAAAAAAGAGTGAAGAAAGTAATTACAAAATAAATGGAGATTGAGTAATGTGCTGGAGGGGGGACAAATGATTTGTTGTTCGGACTGGAATTCAGGCCTGGCGGGGAGGCCGGCGAATTCAATAAGCCAGAGATGCTGCGGTGGCTCATTTCCTCTTGGATCTGTAAATCAGCCTCCAGAGGCTGTCACTTGACAACCGCCAATATTCCATTACGCAAAAATACCCTTCCTTCTTCAAAGAGGGAGAGAGAGAGAAAAAAAACAGAAACACTCAGAGACGACCCTCCAGACTTTTAGCAAAAAAAACACTCTCTTTGCTCTATACCAGAGAAGAGTTCAAATAAACGCGCATATTATATACAATGAGACACTGAGAAATACTGATAAAGACTCTTTAAAAGGTTTGACATCTGCCGTCATCAAGAAAGTTAAAGAGATTTTTTCAACTTTCCATGCAAACAAAAACTAGTTTATAAACATATTTATTAAATCTGAATCTTAAATCTGATTGGCTATCGTATGACTAAATCAAATAATTGCGTCATTGTTTAGACTGCTCTAGGTGAATTAGAAGGCCCTTGAAGTTATATATATATATACTTTTTTTCGTTGGAAATACGATCCAAAACGGACAAATATAGTTCAATATAAACAAAGAAACATAGAGAAATCAGAAGAACACACTTACAGTCTCTAATTTTCGGTTTGAACCGTCTTCAGGAAAGATAAGAGAGGGAAACCAAGCGCACTGGATCAGAGACGGTTGGAGACCCTCCAACCGTCTCTGATCCAGTGCGCTTGTTTCCCTCTCTTATCTCTCCTGAAGACGGTTCAAACTGAAAATTAGAGACTTCTAGTGTGTTCTTCTGATTTCTCTATGTTTCTTTGTTTATATTGATATATATAATTATATATATATATATATATATAATATATATATGTATGTATTATACAAAACAGTAATGAATTTTCGACCGTGGGACAGATATACAACATAAAAAGGATAAATCAGGATGGGGACAGGTCAGTTTCTTCCACTTCCAATCAAACTCTCATTGCTGACGTTTCGATTTTATTCAAAATCTTTTTCAAAGGCAAAAGTAGGAATATTTGAAAATGAACGAACTATTACAAATTACATTACTAAAACAATATGGAAAGTTAAACTATTCAAATGACAATAATTAATATACATCTATGTACACTGGTTACCTGCTCACCAGCTGTGAGCCTTTTGCCTCACACTTTTGCCTTTGAAAAAGATTTTGAATAAAATCGAAACGTCGGCAATGAGAGTTTGATTGGAAGTGGAAGAAACTGACCGCATCCCGATTTATCCTTTTTATGATATATATATATATATTTAAAACAATTAAAAAGAAGGTAGCACAAAGATAGACAAAGGAATAACTCACTCTATATTTTGACCATCATCATCATCATCAGGAGGCGAAGTGTCCCTCAGGAAGGTAGAGCGGCGACTCATATATATATATATATATATATAAACGGTTTCTGTTTTCTAACCGAGCAGAACTCATCTTCTTCTCCCGATGATGACGAGGTTGAAATACTGAAGTGAGTTATCTTTTGTTTCTATCTGTTCTTTTATTCTAATTCTTTAATATATATATATAATATATCAGTTGGGTTTTTGACTCTGACGAAGACCGCTTGTTACGGTTGAAAGATCTTAGTCTTGTTTTCCCATTCTTATTGTGGTTTAATCATTGATTATATATATATTATATATATATATATGTTAAAATTTGCAGCAGCTTCTGCACTCACTAACTTTAAGCTGGTGGCCTCGATCCTTCGGGCGATTTTTCTTTCTTCTGGCTGCAGTTGCCACAGCATCTGTCCTAGAGACATCTTCAATATTACACGAGCTTTCGACCATAGGAACATTGGTCATCTTCAGGTAGAGCATGCCTTGTAGTAAACAGCTTAAATGCCAATCAGGTTGACTAATTCGAACCAATCAGAGCGCAGGGTTAAGGCTGCTGCTCTGATTGGACCTCATGCTCGGCTCCAGGCTCCTGCTCGTCGGAATTACATACATGTCCTTGACCTGGAGGTTTATAGAGGGGTTCCTTTCCTTTATGTACAGGGCTTCCAATATTTGTAGCTTCTCCGCATTCTGTTCCGCCTGTATGATGGCAGTGCCCTGCACCAGCATCTCCCTCGTCAGCTGAGTGTTGTGTTTTTCCTGTGTATGTTTCTTGGGGGCTCCCGCAGTCAAATGAAGAGTTAGCCTCCTAGAGAGCTTAGTCGCAGTCATCCCAATGTACTTGGAAGGCAGGCTTTCACATTCACCTGTGGTGCAAATATACTCGTACACTAGGTGACTGCGCTGAAGCTCCGGGGTATTCTCGCCCCTATTTCAGCGCAGTCACCTAGTGTACGAGTATACTTGCACCACAGGTGAATGTGAAAGCCTGCCTTCCAAGTACATTGGGATGACTGCGACTAAGCTCTCTAGGAGGCTAACTCTTCATTTGACTGCGGAGACCCCCAAGAAACATACACAGGAAAAACACAACACTCAGCTGACGAGGGAGATGCTGGTGCAGGGCACTGCCATCATACAGGCGGAACAGAATGCGGAGAAGCTACAAATATTGGAAGCCCTGTACATAAAGGAAAGGAACCCCTCTATAAACCTCCAGGTCAAGGACATGTATGTAATTCCGACGAGCAGGAGCCTGGAGCCGAGCATGAGGTCCAATCAGAGCAGCAGCCTTAACCCTGCGCTCTGATTGGTTCGAATTAGTCAACCTGATTGGCATTTAAGCTGTTTACTACAAGGCATGCTCTACCTGAAGATGACCAATGTTCCTATGGTCGAAAGCTCGTGTAATATTGAAGATGTCTCTAGGACAGATGCTGTGGCAACTGCAGCCAGAAGAAAGAAAAATCGCCCGAAGGATCGAGGCCACCAGCTTAAAGTTAGTGAGTGCAGAAGCTGCTGCAAATTTTAACAACATATGTTTGAGAGAAGACCTGCTGCCAACGTATTCTCATATATATATATATATATATATATATATATATATATATATATAGTAAACTGTTATCGGGAACTAATCAGTTCTGCAGGTTCAAATGAAACTTTTAAATTGAGGTTTCAGTTTTTATTTTATAGCTTTTTAAAACGAGAATTTCAATTTAATTTGTTATTAAAGTTACTCCCAAGGAAATATCTAGTTTTGAATTCTTATTTGAATTCATGTTATTTTTAATAATTAAGATTTTCAATTTGAAAACTATAATTCAATTCAAAATATCATAGCTACATGTGCGTATTACAGTTCACTTCAAAATGCTTTGATAAGCCTTAACATGATTACGCTCGTCAAGTTTATCTATTTACAGTTTATTTGAACTATAGCTAAACTGAGTGGCTGTAGAAGTAATGTCGCGGCGTCTTCAAGGGAAAGTTATATTTTTTAAATGTTCAATTGATACACATCACTCAATTGACCACCAATATACACAACGTTTTTTTAATTTTTTCTATTTCTTGATCCTGTCTTACAATAAAATTTATTGCATCCATGCTTTTCTATGTTTTCTTTTTGGTATATCAAAAATTTAAATTTATAATATAAATATATTTTCTGAATTAAATGATATTATATTGAGGGAATTTAAGAATTACGTCTCTACACAAAAAAGAGTTTAATATGAAATAAACACCACCTTTCAATACTTAGTGTTATTCATCAGATTAACATCTAAAACATATATTTATCTGTGAGCTTTAAGAACATCAGAGTGAATTATCTAAAACTGAATATAATATATGAATGTTGATTTGCACTATTGAGGTTTTTAACAAGAGAATGTTTTTTTCATACTAATTCTCTAGTTAAAAACTTAACAGTTCAATCCAATATTCATATATTGTAATAAATTTTAAATAATTCATTCTGATGTTTTTAAAGCTCACATTTATATATATTTTTTAGTTGTTAACCTGAAGAAGAACACTAAGTGTTCGAAACTAGTTGTTAGTTTCATATTAAACTTTTTTTTTGTGTGGAGACATAATTCTTGAATTCCCTCCATATGAGTAAATACCATACAATAACAGATTGCACATGTAATGAATTAAATGATATAGAATACACAAATTCCTGAAGTATTGTATATTTAATTAAAAAAGGAAATTACAAACAAGCTCTACGGTTTTAGTCCGCTATTACCCGAGTACTAAGCCATGTAATTCAATCATTTTGATTTGTAATGTACTGTTAAGAATCAACATTTATAACATCCAATGTAGAATAATCATTGTGTGGCATGATAAAGGACCAATGTTCGGCCTATGTGTGTTCTCTGACTGCCACTGCAACCTAACCTAACCTCTGTCGTACAACAATATACTGTATGGCGTAAACTATATTTTACATTGCTCGTGCCCCTGGCTTCTCTGTATACCTCAGTTTTCCCTTGAGTTTGTCAATATTCTTAGAATTTTTTATCAATACATCATTTACATATATATGGACTTCCATGAGATAAATACATATTTTCTTCTGTTACTGCCTACATTAATATCACTTTGTAGTTAATATAGCAAGGTCATCAAGTTTACAATACTGTTTAGTTTAAGCTGTGTCAACAAAAGACATGTCAAATATATTAGTTCCATTATATTTATTTATTAGATGTGGTTGTGTATCGCTCTTCGTTCTGACTGTATTCACGCACCTCCTTCCAATACAGTTCGAATCTATATTGTACAGTTATTGTATTATACAGTTGTACAGTATAATACATTGTACAGTTCGAATTACACAGTTCACCTTGCAATATTCTTAGAATTTATTTCATTTCATTCTTCTGGTATTTCCACAACTAATTGTTTCTGTTTTCTTAAATTCTATTTCACTGAATTATTTAATTTAGCGTGATATTGATGTTTCCTTTTTTAAGTAACCTCTACATTGCTGTTTTCAGTTTCATCATGTCAGCTAAACAGTTTCTATTTCTTGTTGTCTTCCATAGAGGCATTTCAATTGATAATACTTAATTCATTAATGACTCTTTACTGTTGTAAGAATTTTATCTCTTAAAGCTTTCTAAACCACTTGTAATAGCTCTTTATTTTAGAAATTTATATTTAATAATAGATAAAATTCAGAAACTACCCCCCCAAAAACTGAATTTTGATTTGTGAAAGTTAATGTTTTTATATAATTTCAAGTTATATCCGCAAGTTGTAATTACTAATCATTTATCCAATAAAAACTGGTGTTTAAAAAGGTTTATGTCATTGGGGTTTATATCTGTGCTTCTAACAAGAATATTGCAATAAAGACGGAATTATTAATTTAAGACAACATTGAATTTGAAAGAGAAGGAAAACTGCTCAAATGAAATCTGTAGACAGAAAAGAAAATAGATGTTCTAGTAAAAGTGAATTAAAACATAAATGTTTTGTTTCATAGACTCGTTAGTTTTTAGTTGTCTTCTTGGTTGCTAGGAACTAAAATTAGATCTCCCTTGTGCTTTTAATAACAAGTAAAAGTTGTATACAAAATTATTTAAATGAGAACAGTGTTTGTTAAATGTAGCTTAAATAATATTACGATGTTTTCCATAAATATACCATGTGTTGCACGAGACTTTCATTAAAAAGAAGGAAAATATGATAGTATATTTGTTTAGGATTGTATTCTAATGTAGGTAAATATTCAAACAATGAGTAAGCATAAAAAAATGAGGGAAAGCCCTGAGGGAGTTGAAACTACCAGTTTACCTCTATAAAAAGAAACTGTCCTTGGAATGCCAACAGAACCCGATTACTGAGCAGTAAGTTAGAAATACTAGCGTTTGTCAATATTGCTTGAGATAGAATGACACAAAGCAGAACAAATTATTACACATTCCAGCTCTTTATTAAGAACATTTTATAAATTGATTCATTACTTGTGCAATCTGTTATAGTGCAGTATTTACTCGTACTGGAGAATTTCAAAAATTACATCCCCACATTACGCCTCAAAGCTCACAGATATATATATATATATATATTATTTAAACGTGAAGAAGAACACTAAACGTTCGAAACGCATTGTTAGTTCTTATATTAAACTTTTTTTTTTGTAGACGTAATTTTTGAAATTCCCAATATTCTAAATTAATTGGAATGGCTATTAAGCAATAATAGGTTGATTTTCACCCGTAGTTTTTTTGTGAAAGAGCTACCGCTGTCGGCCCTTAGTTTTGTAATTATTCTGGAGCAGGGGTCCTCAGCCTCCCTTGGCCCATTCACACTCTCTCCATTCCCCCCACCCACTCTTCTTTCCAACGTAGTATATACACTTTTACAACTTTACATTGATTATGTTTGTAATAGAATTTTACAAATTAAGTGCTAATTAAAATTAGGATATATAAAATATTAATTCAATCAAATATTTTAATTAATAATTAAGACGTCAAAACCTATAATATCTTTCCTCACTCTGCAAACCTCCTGTAGTTACAATTCACACCCTTGGGGTGAATTTTACCCCCATTGAGAACCCCTGTTCTAGAGGATTGTGGAGATGTTGGACAAGAAGAAAGCACAAACCAATTCATAACCGACACTTCATCAATATTTATTGACATTTGCAAGGCTATAATACATAAACAATAGAGAATATAAAGAGCACTTAAAATAATTATCATGCCTTCATTACTTGGGTTGACTACTTCAGATGAACATCGAATTTAACAATTGGTTGATCGCAGTGATGGGATTCACCGGGATTCAGCCGGTTCGTGCGAACCGCTGCTTAAATATGAGTTTGGCGAACCGGTTGTTAAAATTACGTAAACCCCTATTCAGACCTGTATTAATTAGCCCACTATCAAACTCCACAAGTGTCGCGTGACTCACGTAACTTGTGCATGTACGACAACGTAACTTGCGCATGTATATTGCCTATATATAACTAAACAATTTAGTTTCCAAACTCATAATATTTTAAGCACCGGTTCGCACGATTTTTTTCTTATTCGCACGAACCGGTTCTTAAAAAATTTGAATTCCACCACTGGCTGATCGTGATAATAGATAACATTACAGGTGTAGAAAATTCACTTTGTATTCTTTAACTTAGTCATTAGTAAGTGTTAACCATTACTGTCAACGAATTGTTAAATTTCACGTTGATTTGAAGTAGTCAACCCACATTTAAGGTAATTATCTTAAATACTGTCTATATTCTGTATTATTTTGATATTTATCCTTTATATATTACAGCCTTGAAATTTCAATAAATATTGATGAAACGTCGGTGATGAACTGATTTGTGTTTTCTTCTTGACTAACGTCTCCACAATGCTCTAGAATAATAATATCAAAACAAAATGCTAGTAAGCAGGAAGGTGCGAGGGTCCACATTATAGTCTCTATAAAAAGAAACTTTCCTTGGGATGGTAACAGAACCCAATTACTGAAGAGTAAGTTAGAAATACTAGCATTAGTCAATATTGCTTGTGATAGAATGACAGAGCAGCAATTTTTTACTCATTCCAGCAGAGTGTTGTAAACAAGTATAGAGGCAACTCTACCACTGCCGGGCCTTCCCACTCCCCACTCACCCACCCACACCCAGTGACCTAACTACGGTCTGCCGATTTGCAGGAGCTGTTAATCTGACCTGCCGCTGGCATGAGAGATTAACCAGTGAACAGGTCATTTGTCCGAGGGCACTACCTTCGTCCAGCGGAGCCCCCACAAGCTCAGAACCCATGGTGGTTAACTCGATTCGCCCTACCTAAGACACAGGCCCGCTAGTAAGTTTGTTATCTCCTATACTTGTGACAAACACGTTCGACATCAGGTGTTAGCTAAAAACTTGGTTTGGTTATAACGGTTGAATAATAAAACTGTGGTGCATCAACGCAAAATACAGTTAGAATTACAGTTACAAAGAGACTGCCCTACGGTAATGCACTCGAAGCAATATAAAACAATGTTAAGCCAATGGCAGTTAATAACACAATTTAACAAAAACTAAAGAAAAGAATAACAGCATAAATATTTTAATAATTGCTATTAAGTTTGTATGACTGTCTACAGTCTATATGACAGTATACATAACATATCATCACTTTTGTAAACTAGATGTATGATTCCAAAATTCAATACATGAAATATATTTTAATTTATTCATTAACTGTGATGGATTCATTAACTCCGAAAATAACAACGAGTTTCACACACTTAGTGTTCTACTTCAGGTTTAACCTTTAGTTCTGATATAAAGCATTTTTGTGTGGTGACGTAATTTCTGAAATTTCTTATCATGAGTAAGTACCAAAGTATAACAAATTACACTAGTAATGTATTGAACTCTGATATTGGAAACCTGTGGTGGTATATACTCAATTTTGATGTGATAAAATTACTATCAAACTAACTGGCAATCAATTTATCATAACAGTGTCAGAATAATTTTTTGAATTACGATGGGTTTGCATTCAATAATTATAGTATTTGAAATAATCTAGAACTCTAGATTTGCAGTAGATTTTTAGAAAGATCTTTTTATCTTTTACGAAAGTTAAACGGTAGAACCATTAATTCTAGGTACAACACTAACAGATGCTTTAAATCTGAATGACATAAGAATTAAATGAGCTAGGCCTCTAGTTAGTTAAATCATTGGTTAAATCAATTGGTTATATGACTGTAAAGAACTAGTATTCACATACAGCTGGCATTTATACCATTCATAGCCTTGTATTAGTAAAACGGTTTAAGAGATGGTAATACAGGTACAAGTGGAGCACAAACAGGAAGAGGTCTTACTCCTGGGTTACTTGAGTGCAGACCTTCTGAATACCAAGTCACGCCTTCATTTGACATACATTTCAAACTCACTGCCTGACCCTATCTAATGAAAACAGCTGACTTCTATAACCTACAGTGCTATTTATAACCAATATCAACAATTCAAAAATCTCGTGTTGACTACACTCAAGATTACAATAAGTAAAAATAATAACGAATTCGCTGAGAATTAATTTAGGTTTGGTTTAATTTTGACTATCGTGTAGATGTGTTACAAACTCGATGTCACAGTATTATGAAATCACTGATAATCAATTTTATAGTAAAATAAGTATTTTATTATAATGTGACTAAACCGACTTTGAACTCGAACAAATGGGAGTTCGAACAGAGATGTCGAGAAAATTACCCCAAAATTCGAACAAAATTTTGAAACTGTTGTCCAATCGGACTGCGGCCGAATCTGAACGGATTATCCTATTTCCTTTTATGTATTTATTATAGGAAACTTAGATTTGGTTTTCGACCAAATATGTTGTCAACCAAAATTCTGGAACGACTTACGGTAGAGAACCAAGATACCATGGTATTCCCTTTATCAGTTTTATCTCGCATAATACAGCATAGGTCTCATTCTTAGTGTATTAATACATTAATAATACTGTATTATTAATCTCACAATATTGCAAGTGCAGGAAATATTGATAGTAAACAGCACATAATGTAATTTTTTTTTGTTTCTTTTGAATCACTCGAGAAGTGGCTAAATTCAGTAACCCGTTTGTTTTCCTATAGGATACTAATTTAAAATCAATTCATTCCACAAAATTTCATTCTTCTATAATTGTCCGTTTGACCTTCATAAAAAACTCATTTAAATCATAAAATAAATATAGCACAACCCACCACCTTTCCGTCCATGTAAAAAAGTCGACTCATTGCTTCATAAAAATATATTTAATGCATCATTTCTTTATGATCCGTCAAACAAGTTGAACAGCATCGTATCCATAACCTTTCAAAATCAATCAGAAGTCAGCATTTTCACATTTTAACGCAAAACTAACCTTTCCTATTGCAAAAAAAATGTTAAGATTTTCTGTCAAATACACTGCTAGTTGCATAATTATAAAATTATAACATTCTACACTCTAGACTTAGTAGTTTAGGAGACGAAAAATGTCTACTATCACATATTGAAAAAAAAAGTCACTATTTGGTGATATGAAAGAGCATAAAGACAAAAACAGGACATGTACTCGTACAGTATAAGAGCTATATTTGGGTAAATAATGAATATTATTCAATAACTTGAATTTCATAAAAGTAGCCTCTAGAAAGGGTACAGACTTTTAGATACATAACTACACGCATACACACAAAATTATGTAAATATTTAGCGAAGCAAAAATTTTTATCATAAAATTGTAAAATATAATTTTATCAAAATTACAAATTGTAATATAATATATATATTATTTAAGCGGAGCATAATAATAAAATAAATTCCCACATTACAGGAGTACTGCCCATCAAGAAACACAAACACACACACACACACACACACACACACACACACACACACACACACACACACACAAACACACACTAGGAAGGTGTCCCTCGGACAAACCAAAGCTTCGCGAAAGTGACATATGGACAATAACTTATCATTTTATAAAAAAGGATATTTCAACATGTCTTAGATAATAATTAACTAGATGTCAATTCCATAAGGTACATACATATTGTACTTAACAAACTTTTTATATAATTTAAGTCTGACGTAGATAGAAAAATTATTATATATACTATTGTAATTCTAAGGCCAAAAGAACATGTAATAATTTTAGTGGACTTTATTCCATGTGCAATAAAGTATGTTTGAAAACACACACACACACACTCCTACAGTGTGCATGTTTTTGTATTTATGCTATTTTCTATTACAAAATAGTGACTGATAACTGATTTTTGCCAATATATGATGGCAGACAATTGTTTTCACCAAAACTATTAAGTGTAGAGTGTTGTACTTTTATAATTATGAAACCATTAATGTATTTGAAATAAAATGTTCAGATTTTTTTCTAACAGAAAAGGTTAGTTTTGCGTTAAAATGTGAGATTGATTGTGATTGTGATTGATTCTGAAATATTGTTGATACGATGCTGATAAACTTGTTTGACGGATCGTCAAAAGTCATCGTCATTAAAAATAATGTCCAAAACGGAGTTTGATAGCCTCGAAACTTGTAAATCTTTCAAAATCTCCAGAGTTAATTTATTCATAACTACTATAGTTTATCTTAATTTAAGGAAGAAATTATCATTCCTGCTATTTCTTTATCTCAAAAACCAATCTTTACGCTGACAATTTTTCTCAATTATGAACTTTTGTGGATTAAAAAGAACAATAAATAAAATGTCATGAAAAATGTATTTACATTTTAAAATGAATGAAATATATGGTTAACCTTTAAATAAAACCATAATTACCCATGATACATAAGATATATAAAATTAATTATTTAATGCTACTCATCACACTTAGATAATTGTCCATTTAGAACAAGGTTGTAATAAGAAATTTGGTATGTCAAGTATAGCAACAGACTTTAGAACATAGACCTCTTACCTCCCCTTTTAACAAATGAGTTAACCAGTCGTTGGGCATAGATTCTTACATGTATTTAACCTTCATTTCATTTTGTTTAAAAAAATGAAAATTCACTTTAATGAAAATTTAATATCTTTTATAATAAAAGATTTCACATAAACAGTGAAATAACAATCAATGATCAAACCATAATATGAAATGGGAAAACAAAACTAAGATCTTTCAACCGTAACAAGCGGTTTTTGACTCTGACGAAGACCGCTTGTTAAGGTTGAAAGATCTTAGTCTTGTTTTCCCATTTCTTATTGTGGTTTGATCATGTTTTATAATATATAAAACTATTTGGCCATACAACATTTTTAAAATAATTATTTCTTCATTTTCTAAAAGTAACAATACTATCAAGCAACTACATTATAAAGAGATAATAATTTAAAAATAATTAATGATTCAGTAGTCTGAAATATATTTACGCTTGAATTATTTTGTCAAGTGAACACTTTCGTTGCTTGGAAATCGTTTGGCAGGATATATTTCAATGGTCTTATAACTGATTTGTATGAATGAATTTCACTAATTTATCGCTTACAGTATGGTAGCAAGAGTAGAACTGTGATCTGATGGAATTTCCATCTTCTGTTAATTAACCACCAATTTGAACATATCTCTTATAAAAATTTCTAGTTATAACGACATTACTGACGTAATGGACAATTCGTTCAACATACTGTATCTAGAAGAATACACGTTGCATCTATTCTATTATTTATATATCCATTTTTACTATACCATAAGTAAAGTATAGTGATCATAAATATATTCCATCTCGAGATTTTAACGGATTTAGAAATTTGAACCCAGTTAAATTCAGTTTAAAAGGCTCATTCCAACTATACTTACATTTGCAAGAATATTATATCACTAAAGAGAGAATTATATATATATATATATATATATATATATATATATATATATATATATATATAACAATTAAAAGAAACGGTCCAGCGGACTTTTTTACAATAAAATAAAAAACGAAGGAAACACACAGAAAGACACAGACATAACTCACATCGATATTTCGACAATCGTCGTCATCAGGAGGTGCGAAGAGCGAAGAGCGAAGAGTCCCGCAGGAAGACAGGGCGGTACTGAACTCGGAAACCGCAGCCAGTACCCCACCACTATATATATATAATATATATATATATATATATATAGGTGTGTTCTCTAATCGGGGTTCGGTCAATTTTCCAGGATAAAAATTCAAACTCTCGTTGCCAACGTTTCGGTTTTATTTAAAACCTTTTTCATAGGCAGAAGTAAGATTTTTTTAACTAAGAAAATGAAACGTTGGCAACGAGAGTTTGAATTTTTATCCTGGAAAATTGACCGAACCCCGATTAGAGAACACACCTATATATATATATATTATATATAGTGGTGGGGTACTGGCTGCGGTTTCCGAGTTCAGTACCGCCCTGTCTTCCTGCGGGACTCTTCGCTCTTCGCACCTCCTGATGACGACGATTGTCGAAATATCGATGTGAGTTATGAACAGTCTAGTCGAAGGTTTTGTCCGGCTAACATTGTTGTTCCTTTAAATAATGTAAATTTCATTTTCTTAGTTAAAAAATTCTTACTTCTGCCTATGAAAAAGGTTTTAAATAAAACCGAAACGTTGGCAACGAGAGTTTGAATTTTTATCCTGGAAAATTGACCGAACCCCGATTAGAGAACACACCTATTCTATCAAACGGTCGATATATTATTGAATCTGTTATATATATATATATATATATATATATATATATATATATATATATAATATATATATATACTTGAAATGGTCCAACAGGACTACTAGTTAACACATGAAAGAGAAAAAACAAATAAAGACACACACAAAAGACTCACAACGATATTTCGACAGTCGTCGTCATCGGGTAGAAGTAGTCCCTTTGAGTAGCTGAAGCTAACTCAAAGCTAACTTTGAGTTAGCTTCAGCTACTCAAAGGGACTACTTCTACCCGATGACGACGACTGTCGAAATATCGTTGTGAGTCTTTTGTGTGTGTCTTTATTTGTTTTTTCTCTTTCATGTGTTAACTATATATATATATATATACACTTTAACACATAGAAAAGAACACAGAAAGACACTACAGAACTCACTTCGATATTTCGACATCCGTCGTCATATATATATATAATATATATTATATATATATATAAACTGTGACACATGGGAAGAGACGTAATAAAGGACTCAATTTTCAAAATTCCGACCTTTATGGCGTCGTCCTCAGGAAAATAAGTGAATTGACGGAGGGATGACAGTCAACTGAAGAACTCATTGGTAAGAGAGCTAGCTAACGCAGTGCTGCTGCAAAAGTCAGATTACCGAGGAAAGGATAAAGATTTTTGTAAAATCTTGCCTAAAACATTAGAAGCAAATGATACGCTTGTCCCTACTTATAGGAAGGTCATTAATGAACTTCTGGGCCCTCCAAAAAGACAGGTATAGACGCGGAGCATTCGAGTTCCGATGAAATTGGTGGTCAGGCTAACCTAGATTCCTTACAGTTTTAGGACTACCGTAGTGTTGTTCTGAACTCGGTCGTCCCCCTCCGAAGAGGGCAATCAATGCCTGTAACCGTTCCTGGGAGCAGGGCTTGCTACTAGTAGTTCTCGAATTCCATCAGGGCGTCATTGTGAGGAGGGTTATTATTATCTCATGAAAAACGATTCATAGGGAGATATTAAAACCTCTTGTTGGCTAAACACCACCTGGTCTGTGCTAGTTATGTGAACTGAACATATAAGGACTCGAAGGGGTGGTATCTAATCGTCCCCACTCTGGGCTCCCGTCAAGAGCCTGAGCCTCTACCAGCCAAGTACCAGTTGTCCAGTCCAATCTGCTTAGTTCTAGGCCTGTTCCCACTGGTAAGGTTTGGGGTCTCTAGTTCCCCGATATGCTAAGCAGGCATCCACCCGAGAAGTTACTGCTTCTCACACAGCGACCACAAGCGTGAACCCAACTTAGATGAGAACTAACAGCCACTACGACTACAACCCCAACTGGTGGGTTGGAAAGAGAACCCCTCCCATGTGCCCCCGCCGCCCGTAGTACCAACTTATTTTAAGAGTTTTGGATCGAACTCCAGACTATAGGTCCTACTGAACCTGCTCAGCTACAGGTAAGGTGAGTGGCCTTTTTTGCCCCTGGTTCAAAGAACCTATGGATATATTTATTTTATTTTATTTAAGAACAATTTAAGAAACGGCAGATTTAATTTATTTAATTTAATAAAGACTTCCTAAACCAAACTATAAACTCAAAGAGAAAAAAAAAATAATATTCATAGCATAATAAAAAACGGAATTAGGTTTGGCTTTAAGTAACCCATTATCGAACTTGTAGGACAAATGAATTTTGAAATACAACAAGGATCTATTATTAAAAAAGAATATCTTTTTATAAATGAACACACAAAATGGATGACATTGACAAATGCCCTATTCCACACTAAACAGGTCTCCCTTTTATAAAGGGCTATTCCTGAGAAAGCGTGATCATTTCCTCCAATATCTCCCAGAACAATATCTTTTCAACTAGCTGCTCACCTATACATACTAAATGGTGACCCCAGTGATAAATCTTTTCTATTTTGCTATAATATATATATTCATGCTTGTCCCTAACGCTCAATGCGCCATTCTCATTACCAATATCTCATAATTTATTCGATTTTTTTACCATACCTCCTCAACAGATTTTTCTTAAAAATGTGTTTTTAAAAATTAACACTGTCATGTGCAATCACAATTTGTATTCTTAACTTCCTCAGAAATAGTTTCTAGAATATCGTACTCATGTTCTTTATATTGGTTTCACTGTATATCAAGAACTTATTTGTTATGCTCAGTAATGCTGTGGAACAGGTAAACATTAATTGCGTTCCAAGTTAATAAAAATATATAATAAAAAATAATTGTATAAAAATTTGCCTATTTTTAGTCTATTTTGTATTTGTTGTATAAGTAAGAGTATTACATGTAACTGTCTACCAAGAAACACCCGTTAAATCTCGACGACTACAAGCATGGATAGTTACATAAATAGGTATGCTCAAACATCACTAATAGTATGATTTTACTATTACTATTTCCTTATAAAGGTGGAATATAACACCTTTATAAGTACTAATATACTTATTAAAGTATAAAATAGATCGTTTATTGTATTTTACTATAGTAAACTAATATAAATAAGCGAATAAAGAGGAAAGGAATAAATATTGTGAGATGTTAAAGTGAACATAAGTTAGTATAATACTGCACGGAATGAAGCCTGCATCAGTGACAGCCAAATGGCGAAATGAAAGTAATTTGCAAACGTATTGCACTCTTAGAGAAAAAGATGTTTCTCATAAAGCGTTTCTTTGTTATTTGTTTTCCAACGCCCAAGGTTTTCACCTTTTAGTGCTGTTCTAGGGGTGGAATTGTGGATCATTTATTACTTGACACTCATTTTAGTAATGGACGATCCACATTACCTGTTGATTCTACATTCGGAATCTTCAATTTTGCCTAACTCAAGTGTGTTTAGAGTAGGGGTCTTTAACGACTACCTGACAACGTATAAGCTCGGGACTGACGGTTTAACGTTTTCTCCAAGGGATGACGTACTCAGATTTATTCACCTCCCACGTGAATAAATCGAGGGCCAGGTGTGGATCGAACCCTGGACCTACCAGTTCTGAGGCGAGTACATTAACCACTGACTTCCCAAGTTTCTCATAAAGTTTTAAGAATAACGTTTGTAGTCGACTATCAGTTTATTTAGTTTTCCACTAAAATGAGTTCTAGCTAACATATTTTAAACTCAATATTTCGCTATCTATGTGTATATATTATATCAGTCATAACTTATATAGAATTAGACATAGATGCAATATAATTAGTCACACACGTAGGGCTCTTTAAGACGTAATTAATGATGTGAACCTGGTTCATATTTACCGTACACACTGGAAATACAATTATCAAAAATGAAACCAAACGATTTATTACAAAAAAAAAAAAAGAAAAAAATATGGTGCGCATGACATGGCTACTCAACTGGCACGATGTTGTAATTTCACTTTGTCTGTCTAGTAGAGATTAGTTTGAGAATATAAATGTTTGTGAAGAAAACCTCAAAACCCAGGGCGTAGTTTGACAACAGCAGACAAGCTGAAACTACTATGTCAAATACAAAATTCTGTATTGTTACATAAGTATATTGTCATATACCTATTGCTAAAATAAGAACAAATATTATCATATCTTATTTCAACATAAAAATTATATTTCAATTATTTTAATAAAAAAAAAGCATTTAAAATTAACTTAAATAATTCACTCTATGAAATCTAATGGGAGAAGTATATCTTTTTTGGCACCAGAGAAGAGGCCGAGGACTAAGCCGGCTCAGTAAGCTGCTTTGCCAGGATTAGGCTGACCAGAGTCCTGCGATATGAATCGTTTTCACAAGTCCCTTAATAGAATGCAATTTACTATTTATGAAACAAATTTTTTTTCATAAACTTTTAAAAAAAATTGATGACATCTTGAAAACTTCTTATTCAGATTTAAATTTAAATATATTTACAATTTCAATGGTTTCTAGTTTGTTCTATACATTATATATTAAATTTTTAAGACACTCATTCTTACTAGTTTCCTGTTTACATCTTTTCATTTAACTTTATATTTTATATTTCTTTATTTATTATTGCAGGTATAATTTTTTGTTTCATTTTATTTATTTATTTTTAATTATACTCCAATTCTCCCTAACTCGTTTACATTTTCTTCCCAACTAGTATTGCTTATCTGAATTTCTGATTATTTTTTCTCCTAATTCTATTACTTTAAGACCGGGCACAGGGGGCAGCACTAGCGATTGCCGTGTCAGTTACTAGTTGTAACTAGTCGGTTACTTTTCTCTTATCTCCTGAAGACGGATTGCATGAAAATTTGAGTCTGTAAGTGTTTTTCTTTACTTTCTGTGCTACCTATTTTCAATTCTGAAGTGTTATATATATATATATAATATATATATATATATATATATATATATATATACAGAGGGTCTCCAACCGTCTCTGAACCAGTGCGCTTGGTTTCCCTCTCTTATCTCTCCTGAAGACGGTTCAAACCCAAAAATAGATACTGTAAGTGTGTGCTTTTAATTTCTCTACGTTTCTTTTTCTACATCATTGAACTATATATATATGTATACCAATTAAATGAAACGATTCTTCAAACTGAATAAACTAGAATTTTCAAGAGAACACATAGAAAGAAATCAGTGAACTCACTACTATATTTCAATGTCCTCATCGTCAGGAATAGATGTGAATCGCTCCAAAAGCTGATAACGATTCAGCCTTTAACGACGATAAGAGTAAGAGTCGTTATCAGCCTTTGGAGCGATTCACATCTATTCCTGGCGATGAGGACATCGAAATATAGTAGTGAGTTCAGTGATTTCTTTTCTATGTGTTCTCTTGAAAATTCTAGTTTATATATTTATACCATATATACATATATAAAAAATGGTTTTTATTTAAAAGTCCGCTGGACCGTTTCATTTAATTACTTATTATACACACACACACACACACACACACACACACACACACACACACACATATATATATAATATATATATATATATATATATATATATAAATCAAAATATTAAAACGGTCCAAACCGGACAGATATATAAATGAAATATATATATATATATATATATATATATATATAAGTTAATTATGATGATGGACGTGAATTTGCAACAGGGCCGTTTTGTTGGGGTTCAGCTAGTATTTCTGTCAGAGTTGAAAGGGTATTGTCTACACTTCCAGGCGTCACTTCGACACTGGATGTCATTTGTCTTGCAATTCAATCACGTCGACAGTCATTAGGAAAGTGGTGGCTGCATTGTTAGCCATCATCAGGATCTATGCAACCTGAATAATAACATTTGTTAGCTTGCTATGAAGGGTAGCAGGAAAGTCAAGAGTACACATTTGCTTCCTTTGTTACCTCTGTAGGAGTGTTAGATCCAACTAAAACAAGTCATCTGCGAGACAAGGAGCAAGTACTTTGTTAAGCATGCAGTTAGTGTTCTCGCCCTACTGTATTTCAGTAACCAGGCCCAATTCTAAGAAGATAGCAGTAATGGGGGAATTTAAAAAATTACGTCTCCAAACAAAACAGCTTTTTATCAAAACTAACGCCTTTCGAACACATAGTGTTCTTCTTCAGGTCTTTTTTAGATCCCTATTGCGATAACACCCTCAACAGTGAGATGTCAACCTGAAGAAGAATGCTAAGGTTTGAAACGCGTTCTTAGTTTTCGACGTAAGCTCTTTTATGCGAAGACATAATTTTTGAAACCCCCCATCATGAGCAAATACCACACTTTAACCGATTGCACAAGTAATGAAGATAGACATTTTAAAAACACTTACAGGAGGTATTTTTCATCCTAATGAAAACAATAATAATAGTTGTTTAAGCATTTCAGTGATGGAGGTATGCTGAATATATGCATTATTATTATTATTATAAGTGCTCTTCCTCCTTAAGGGCTATAAGGGCCCCACACCTTGAAAACTGAGAATCAATTCTTACAATATTCAAATCTGGTAAAAAAAACCTTTGGATTTTTGTGAAATATTCTCGTTTTAGAATAGCAACCATGTATTGAGAGCCTGCGGAGCGGGAGTTCCTAATCTCTGTTTGTGGACCCCCTGAGAACTATATTACCATCTGTACTCCCCACCCGCCCCAGGTATTTAAAAAAACATTACAATGCGCTTGTAAATTTTCAAATAAATGTTTGTTTTTAGGCAAAAGAAAAGTGAAACTATGAAATAATTTCGTTACATTGACAACGTGATGTCGAAATATAAAAATATTTTTAAAACAATAACAGCATTTCGTTTATTAATATTTCAAAAAGTTTTGAAATAAATTGCAAAATAATTAGTTCTAAAATAGCCAAAAAAAAATTAATAAAACATTTTAAATCATTAGAATATTATAACAAACTGACTATAATATTGGGTCTAATGTTTATAATGTTTGAATATTCTGATGGTCAGTTCGCTCGCTATGCTTTGATGTATTTTTAGTTGTGTTATCCAGATATATATGCATCTAAACATAACATAAAGTGCTATCTGCGTACCATAGACCTTGAAGTATGGACCTATGGAAGTCGATGTGGACCATTTTGGTAACCAGTGTTGTAGAGTTTGCATTGGTTAAAGTCGGAGACATTTTAAAACATTGATGTTTCAGCTAAAGTAAAGTTGTTTAGGCATTAATAACAACCAATATGCTTGATATCAACATGTCTGAAGCGCTGATTTATAATCTTCAAGATTGTCAAAGATTGCTTGTCAGGCAAAGCATTTCATTGCCATTTTCAACGATATCGTTAACTGTCGTTGTCTGAAGCGCTGATTTATAATCTTCAAGATTGTCAAAGATTGCTTGTCAGGCAAAGCATTTCATTGCCATTTTCAACGATATCGTTAACTGTCGTTGTCTGAAGCGCTGATTTATAATCTTCAAGATTGTCAAAGATTGCTTGTCAGACAAAACATTTCATTGCCTTTTTCAACGATATCGTTAACTGTCGTTGATTCCCTCCTGAGGGATTTCAATTATTAGCCATCCCAGTGGTAACCAAGGTATCTTTCTGAAAGGACAAGGATTCGACCACCTGACTGTAAGAGACAGCATTTATCACAAGTCCAGTGTCTTTTCTTTTTACCTTTCTTTTTTTTGTTAGTTTCTGGCTGTATGCAATACAACCTCTATAGTTTACCATAGAGATAGTATTTGTAGTATAGTTTGCCTCTAGAGTTCCAAGATCACAGTTACAGCATTACAGTGGAATATCAACATACTCTAGCGCAGAGGTTCTCAATAGGGGTGAAATTCACCCCCAGAGGTGAGTTGTAGGTGCTCAGGGGGTGAATTATGACTACAGTAGGTTTTTGACCTCAAGTATAAATTAAAAAAAAACACTACTTTGATTGAATTGGTATTTTTTATATCCATCAGTAATGGTAATTAGCATTTCATTAGTAAAATTCTATTATAGACATAGTCAATGTAAAGTTGTAAAAGTGATATACTGCCTTGGAATGGCATTGTGGGAATAGCGGGAGTGTGAATGGCCCAAGCTAGGCTGAGGACTCCTGTACATGCATCACTATACTCTTGCACTAACTTATAACATTTTGGTTTCAAATTATAGCATTGCTGGACCTAGTGGTAGTTTACGCGTCTGTAGTGACCCACTGTTTGTGAAGTAAATAACCGTCAGATGGCTGTTAATATGTTTTTTGTTTTATTTCATTAGTGTTATGTAGTGTCGTTGAAGTTCGCCTCCATCGAATATATCTCGAAGATTGAGTTTGCCTTTATCTTCTATTAGGGCTTGTTGACCCCGATATACAGCGAGAGAACTTTAACGTAAAAAAAGCACCAATCTGTTTTATTTTTATGTGTAGTATATGAGCGCTAAGCTCGAGTGCATACTGTAATACTAAAACAGGTGGCCCACTCCACTTCTGAATGTTTCAATGGCTTCTTCCAAGCCAGTATTACTTGTTGAGAACTAATAAATATTAGTTCTTCACTTTCAGCTAGAAATTCAAATGAAAACGATTCCTTCTTTGATAGGGTTAGTGGATTGCTGCCTTTGCTTAACACTTAGGATGTTCAGTTCTCAAACAGTTTATTAGTTTCTCCTTTAAATCATCGTCTTGTAGGAAGATATTTTGTAAAATGATCTTTTCTAAATCAGTTTATAAAATCCACACCTGGCTTACTCACAACAATTCGAATAATCTTAATATCTTCTTTGAATCTAGTTTATAGCCGTATTTGTTTTCCACAGAAAACACCTTTTTTGTATACGTTAGATTATTGTTGTTTTAAAATTTAAATAAAATTGTTTCAACTTTAAAGAATTTATTCACTGGCTTTAATAAAATAGTAGAAAGGCAGTCTGGTTAATTACATTATTCTATTCCTAAATGAGTATGATTAGTTTGGTTCAATTTGTTCAGAAGTCTTCCACTTATTCTTTAATTCTCAGAAATTATTTCCTTTTCTAGTGATAAGTAGTGTTTCAGTAGATAGAGACGATGACTTGCTTCTCTTATCTTTATTTCTTAAGATAAAGTCATTTCCACTTTTCATTTTGTTTTATTCACACAGCCAGTCTGAGTTCATTACATTTAATAACCTGGGGTAATCAGCTTTTACTGGAATACATCAACTTCTTCAGATAATATTATGAATTTAAAACAGTTTTTAGAAGAAGAGCAATTAATACTAAAGGATACTTAGTAATGACTAGAGAAAGAAAAGAGAAGTCATGGTGATTAGTAAGAAGAATTGGAATCAATAAAAATGTTTGCCTTCAAGAGAAGGAAGTAATAGTGGCAACAGGAGGTGCTTTCCGACTCACCGACAGCAGTGACAACTAAAATCCTTTGAGACAGACGACCGTGCCAATGACCTCGAGCCATCCAGGAAATACTTCAACAACATTCTAGAACAAATAAAAACACGATTTGGCAACAGAAATACTCATGCCTAGTCCAGAGATACGAAGAACCCACTGTGTGCAGGCATACCTGCAGTCACATACACATACCCAAAAATTCATTTCTGAAGCTTAATTTTACAAAAAAGTTAATATTTTAAATTAATATTAAAAGTTAATATTTTTGTTTTAACTTGAGGTTCTTGTGTATATGTATTAACTATTTAATTACTTTTATTAAATAGTAATATTAGTGGTTAAATAATGTACATAGTTATCAAATGATATATATATACATATATAATCAATGATCAAACCACAATAAGAAAATGGGGAAAACAAGACTAAGATCTTGTCTTGTCTTGACAACTGATATATATATATATATATAATATATATATATATATATATATATAATAAATAAACTAAATTACACTTAACACGACACAGAAAAAAAGAGAAAAACGCACTTACTAAATTCAATTTTTGAACTGTTGTTCGTCATCAGGAGAAGACTAGAAGAGAGGACGAAGTGAGAGAGTTTTCTCTTCTAGTCTTCTCCAACAACTAGAGAGAGTTCTCTTCTCCTGATGACGAACAAGAACAACAGTTCAAAAACTGAATTTAGTAAAAACTTAAAGTTTTAAGTACCATCCGTCATTAGGAGAGTAGAGATAGGGACCCAAAGCGCACTTGAGAAAGGACGGTTGGAGCCAAAATTAGAAGGTTCAGCGAAAAATTAGAGACTAAGTGTGTTCGTATCTTTACTCTCTGTCTATAGTTCACTGTGAAACTTCTTTGTGAATCGTTTTCTTGTTGATAATATATATATATATATATGATCAAACCACAATAAGAAATGGGAAAACAAGACTAAGATCTTTCAACCGTAACAAGCGGTCTTCGTCAGAGTCAAAAACCCAACTGAGAACTCAGTTCTCAGTTCTGAGTTCTCAGTTGGGTTTTTGACTCTGACGAAGACCGCTTGTTACGGTTGAAAGATCTTAGTCTTGTTTTCCCATTTCTTATTGTGGTTTGATCATTGATTGTTGTTTCACGTGTTTATGTGAAATCTTTTTATATATATATATATATATATATATATATATATATTATATACAAATTAAAGTTAATCAGAACTCCGTCAGTTCTTCAGGTTCAAATTAAGCTCTCATTGCCAACGGTTTGGTTTTTATTTAAAACCTTTTTCATAGGCAGAAGTATACAATTTTGAAACAGAAAAACGAAATATTACATTAAAGATTATTTTACAAAGAAAAATAGTCTGTGGATTTTAACAACTGTCTAGTTTGAATGAACACGTGACTAAAATGAGTGCCAAATAATAACTTAGCCACAATTCCCGCCCCTAGAACAGTACTAAAAGGTGCAAGCCTTATAAATGTAGGGTTTTGAAAAAACCAAACAAATAATATAATCAAAAGGAATATACATTTAAAAATACGAATGATACGGTAATCAAATTTCAATCGCTAGTAGTCCCTTTATGGGAAATAATCATCAAATAATAACTCTGCACTGAAGGAAACAAAGCTATTGTATGAATGCAAATGTAATTACAGGGACTGGAATACCGAGCAAAACTCGTACACTGGGGTGACGACGGATCACATTGGAGGGGAACTTATTATGCACCTAACTGCGAGAGCACAAAAGAACTGCATTGAACTTACGCATAATACTAAGCTAACGAGGAAGTACTGACGACCAAAACAAATATAATTAAAAAAAAGAAAGAAATCAGCATAGGCAACAGAAGCGTAATACAATAACAAGGCAGAGAAGAGAGAGAGAGCATGTCAAAAGTCTTTGGAAAATACTAAAAGAGGCTCAGAAAAGACTTAGCCTAGTTACCTACCTACATGGGTAAATATATCAGATCCTCTTATCGCGTTAACAACCTCTCAAACGACAAATATAAATAACAATTTGGAAAACAGTATCATTTGCTTCCTTATGAGTGATAAACACTTGAAACATGTTGAGCAATAGAAATATATATTGTATTTTACAAGCATATTGAAGAAAGCAGTTATTTAGGAAGATTAAAAAAAATAACGGAAAAACAAGTATCAGCCAATTTAATGTAATGCCATTAATAAATTATGTATTCTAGGAAGTCTTGTGAAGTCTTGAAGATCAGTCAGAATACTTTGTTAGTTTATTTGTCTCAAAGACATGAACTGATTGCCTTCCCGACAGGTTTGGTTTCATCGTTTTTATCAAGATAGAGCGTCTACTATCTGAAAGTTTTCTCAATCAATTGATGGATAACGGCTTCTCTGCCTATAGACCACATGCTGTAATACCTTTGTAAGGCTTGTACTTTCTTGGCTCGTTTGTCTTATTGTTTTGAGAAGATCTCAATATTCTTTTAGAGTGTTTCTTTTGATAGCCATTTTTATTTACTGAGTAGGAAAGGAGTCACAGTCAACTCTCCTAGACAAATGACCAATTCATCCAACTACTCAGTGAAAAGTACCCTCTCTTTTCACCAAGTATTCTTCTTATATTTTAATAAAAAATGAAATTGCAATGACAGAACACAAAATATACATCAGGGTAAACATGTTTCAATAAATGGTGGATACTTTATCAAGTTTTATATAACTCGTCACAAAATTATGCAACATAAAATTAGACTAACAATTAAAAATTAAACATAATTAATTTGAAACACCATAATAAATACTACTACCGTTACTTCTATATTTAAGGGACGACAGGTGGTTTTTAATGTATAGTACTTCCAACGGTTTTCTTTTTTGCACATTTTGTTCTTTAGTTATAGAACAAACAATAATGTACTAATGAAAGATATTTTTCCATTACAAATTTCCATACAAAATATATTTGTATATTTTTCCTTTCTCCCTCCCTCCCACTCACTCTCTCTCTCTCTCACTCACTCACTCACTCTCTCTCTCTCTCTCTCTCTCTCTCTCTCTCTCTCTATAATATATATATATATATATATATATATATATATATATATATATATAAGTATATTTTGGGAGCAGACCTTCATTTAAACATGTTTTATTAAAGAGTATGCCGATTTTCATTTTTGTTCTTTTTCTGTTTAATTTTTCAAGTTTCCTAAACTTACTTTTCAACCCTTCAGGTAATATATGCATCAATTCACCAAATGATTTACCATATTACTGAACTCCATAAAATTAATCGAAGTTATAATTCTGAACTATAAAACTAAACAATAAATTGTTCCAACGTTTCAGTCGTCATAGACCATCTTCAGGGATATAAGATTGTAACTAATTAATAAATTAAATAAAGAAAAAACACTATCAAAAAGTTATTATACATATTCTAAATACTAACTAGTACATCGTCATATTAAGGAATTAACAACATTGAGAGGACTCGGAGGTTACTCGGTCGTGGGGGTTACACAGTCTTGGAGGTTCCACAATCTCAGGTTTTCCAGTTTGATTCCTATAGTTACTTAAATTCACTAAACCACTAAGAGCTTGTCACTGAATCAGGGTTATTGCTTTGATGGTTTCCTGCGTGTAGCTTTAAAATTCTGATGAAACTAGTGTCTGGTTGTGAGGTTGGGTTTATACTCTCTTATACACAGGGCTTCTAAAATTTGCATTGTACTATAGTCTTTTTCCTGGTATAAAATTTCAATATTGTCGATGTGTTGACTAAAGGCCTTAGAGCATTGTTTCCAAATTTGTTTCATTGTGGTAAATTAATCCATATATATATATATATATAGTTAACACATGAAAGAGAAAAAACAAATAAAGACACACACAAAAGACTCACAACGATATTTCGACAGTCGTCGTCATCGGGTAGAAGTAGTCCCTTTGAGTAGCTGAAGCTAACTGAGTGGTAGGCCGAATGCAAACGAACACGCATATATATATATATATATAAACTAGAATTTTCAAAAGAACACACAGAAAAGAAATCACTGAACTCACTACTATATTTCGATGTCCTCGTCGTATAGATGTGAATCGCTCCAAAGGCTGATAACGACTGGCTTGGCGTTCAAACCGAAGCACTCAAACGTTTCAACTAATTGGTGTATATATATATATATAATAATTATTATATATAATATATATAATAAAAATACATAAATTTTTTAAGTTTGAACACTTGTTGCAAGTGATTGAAAACGTCATCTAAGGAAAAATTACCTGAAGTAACTCCTAATAATAGAAAAGTAAAAACTGTATATTAAAATTTAAAATAGAAGATTTCAAACAAATAACCAAGTAATTTCATGGATGCAATAAGGGTAAACATTATGAACAATATTATTATGTTGAAGTAAACTGTTTCTTAAAACTACCAGGAATCGTGTTTCAAGTCACAGTATTCGCAGAACAAAGTACTGATTAAGGTCATAATTTTATATTTAATGGACAAGAATTACAGTTACAGAACAGTAAAGGAAAGAAGAACGTTGAAAATGCTATTTATTAAAAAGAATCACTCAACTCTTAAGTGAAATTGTTTTCATCATTGTATTATTGTTTTGTGCAAGTCATTATA
Organism: Hermatobates lingyangjiaoensis; assembly: GCA_026182355.1. NCBI lineage: Eukaryota > Metazoa > Arthropoda > Insecta > Hemiptera > Hermatobatidae > Hermatobates > Hermatobates lingyangjiaoensis. The sequence goes on along the minus strand of JAPFBL010000396.1, from coordinate 225,076 downwards.
ACAGTCGACAGTTATCTTGAAATATCTCATTCCAGCATTTGTTTTTTATTCTAAATCTATTATTTAACAGTTCATTATTTTTCAAAAGTGCATACTCATGTAACTCTTTTTAACTTAATGGTCCAGAATATTTATTTTGCATTCCGTTATTCTATATATGTCATTCATCGTTGTTTAGTGTATGTATAATTACTGTATACATTTGAAAATATTAATTTTTTTTACATTTCTATTTACTTGTAAGCAAATGAAAAGGTATGAAATAAAACCCTAAGTCGGCTTTAGAAGTTTCTTTAAACATTGACTGACTTACAATTTTTTTGATAAATATTTGTATATTTTTCCTTCCTCCCTCCCCCACTCACTCTCTCTCTCTCTCTCTCTCTCTCTACAAATATATATATATATATATATGTATATTTATATATGTATATTTCGCGCTCCGTTCTTCGACGTGGGGAGATCTCTCTCACTTCGTCCTCTCTTCTAGTCTACTCCTGATGACGAACAACAGTTCGAAATAAATAATGATAATGATAACTAATAATTAATAAATATTCCAGGCCTTTCTCTTATATCATCAGAGAGATTAATAGCCAGTATAAAAATGTAACAATAAAGGTTATAGAGAGCCTGAGAGAAGGTAATGCAGGCAGTTGTTAAAATGAATAGGAAATCGAAAATACATAGACTTAGTGAAATAAGAACAATAAAGTTAGCTAAATAAAGTAGAAGAATACAACAGGAAAAAGTTAATATAAACAAATCCTAGAGTACCTGCAAAGTAGTAGGATTAGAATCAATATTAAAGTGCTTCAAGTGAACAAGGGGTCCAATTTGTTTAACTACGCCTTCAATTAAAACATTATATTATTTAAAGAGGCCAGAGTTTCGTTGATTAGATTTCAACATGTTTTTTTTCAATTAGGGCACTTTCAGCAATGTTTTTTTTTTGATGGCTGAATATAGAAAAATCAACTCATTGGAGTCATCTCATTCTATTGTAGCACTAGTTTTCTTAATACACTACCAAAGACAAATAATTTTTTTTTTTTAAAAAAAGAAGAAATATCCTTTAATGATTATTGAGAATAGGATAACTAATAAATTGTTTTTATTTAATTAAAAATAATTTTCACTTAATCAAACAATTAAAAGAAAATAACATTCAGAAAGAGCAAAACTCTCTTCGAAGTTTCGACCTTGTCTTTGTCAGTTCTATTTGTCTGGCAAACACCAAAACCAAGTTCGTGTTTAATCCTTCATTCTTCCCCTGATGACGACTAAGTCGAAATATTGAAATGAGTTTGTTGGCCTTTCTCCGTGTTCTTTACTTTTAATCATTTTATAAGTTAAAACGATTAAAACTGTTAAGTTAAAACTCAATCATGTTTTGAATGATATATATATATATATATATATATATACTTTTTCGTTGGAAATACGATCCAAAACGGACAAATATAGTTCAATATAGACAAAGAAACATAGAGAAATCAAAAGAACACACTTACAGTCTCCAATTTTCGGTTTGAACCGTCTTCAGGAGAGATAAGAGAGGGAAACCAAACGCACTGGTTCAGAGACGGTTGGAGACTTTGTCCATATTGAACTATATATATATATATATATATATATATATATATATATATATATATATATATAAACACGTGAAATAACAATCAATGATCAAACCAAATTCGTTGGGTTTTTGACTCTGACGAAGACGCTTGTTACGGTTGAAAGATCTTAGTCTTGTTTTCCTATTTCATATTCTGGTTTCATTATATATAAATGTAACTCCAAACAGTTCACTTTATAACTATCTATGAAACTCTTCGTCTTTTCATTCATTTTCTATTCTCCATTTCCCTTGAAGAAGCACTGTTGTCGAAATTATGAACACGGTGAATGTTTGTCTTGTCTCTGTGTTCTACCTTTAAAGTTGTTTATTCGTAACTTGTTTACAAATGTTTTAATAAATACTGTTTATGAACAAATGTATGAAGATTCAATGATATGAAAATTTAATGAAAAAAAAATTAAAAATTGCCATCTCAAAAATAGTTCTAAAAAAAAACTTTATTTTCCAGAAAAGACAAACCTGGTTGAATCAGTTTTTTGTATAGGCAAGGCAATTTAAAATGCTTTTATATTCATTTTTTACAAAAAAAGAACTCTGTTAAATGGAATTTGCTGGAGTGTCAATGAGTATTACAAAAATTTGCCCGCTGGAGGGATACTATTAAGTATTTTGGATTAAAAAACTCCTTCGGAATGTAGTGTTCATCGGAGTGTTACGAATAAGCTTTTTTTTCGAAAAAAATATAAATATACCTTTGGTAATATCGGAAAAAAAATATCCAAGTTTCTAAATAATAGACATAAGCCAATAAGTTTTTGCTAAAAATAAATAACGCCTTTATTGAATTGGAAGTAATGTTGTCGAACATGAAAAGAGGTTTCAACTTTTAATGGAGAAAAAAAAATATAAAATGAAGTTCGATTTGACAGCTCTATCCAGTGCGATTACTAATTGAAACGGCCAGAAGACAGCCCATATTTCTGACCCTTAATTGAAAACACAACGAACAATAAAGGCCTTATACTTTTCTTTTAACTATCTGTAAATTTGTACTTGCCTGAATAAATGACTAATATTATTATTACCATACAATAATGATTATTATTGTTATTATTAGTTAACAGTGAAATTACAAATTCAATGAAAGATTACGAAACCTTATTAGAATGTAATCACAAGTAATATAATTTCGAAGGTATTATTAATCAAATTAATAAAGGTAATGAAAGAAATTAACGATATCATGTGACAGCTTATCAATTCCAAGAAATAAAGTTTAAATCAACTTGAGAGAAATTATATTTATAGAATAAATCCACTTCAAGAATATTATTATATATTTCATTTCATAAAAAACCTGACGATATACAGGTATGCATAAAAAGGTTTAAATATGAATTCAAAATGAATAAATTTGGTAGATGTTATGAAATAACATCTGATAATCTTCGACAGACTTTTAGGAAAGTTGACAAGCTATGTAACGTTTACGTGGCCGTAATTGCTTTCGTAGGACGTAATTACTTTGGTACAGAACATTCCAATACAGTTACGCACGAAGTGACGCGCATAATGACTTTGTCATTTTCAACATAAAAGTGCAATTAGAGTCAGTGATATTTGTCAAACAGATAGAAAAGCTATACGTAACTTTAATATGTAACTTGTTGACAAGTAATATTGATATGCCGCAGTTTTCACGAGTGATTATTTTTAACAAATTTAAATAAAACAATTAATGGTTGTCTAAATTAATAAGCAAAATAGATAAAATTGAAAATATTATAACGAAGGGAAGTGGACTTCACATAAAAATACGTAACACAATACGTGGGTTAATGTTTACACAATTATAATTTTAACGACAGCTTTTGAATCGAAAATAACGTTAATTAGTTTGGCGTATATTCTTGTGCAAGATTTTTGATTCTTGTGATTTATGATTAAGGTAGAAATATCCCCATTGGACGCATATAGGTAGTGCATAATTTATTATAATGCTTAAAGGTTTTAAATATAGTTTTAAAAGTAATACTGGTCCATGAATGACAGACACGGTACGTTTTCTTAAACTGTAATTGAATTAAACAAGCATCTATAACACAGAAGTCACGTCGGTGAATTTCAGCAACTATATCAGTTAATAGAACGCAGTCTATGAAAGCCGGTAACTTTAATATCCCTAAGTGTATAACAATGCTGAAAAGTGTGGATTGTTGTTATATCCAAAGTTTAATGCAGAATTTGATAAATCAATTCCTTCTTGAGTTGGTGTTGGGAAAAGTTTGAAATTATAATCCCTTATAATCTGCCGAGGATAAAGATAATCCTATTACTAGCAGTGGCCCTGATTTCATGATATTTGTTAGATGGATTAAACTTTTTAGTCGAATTAAAACACTATGATTGCATTATCAAAAGAAAATAGTAATTAATATTATAAATAATAAAAAGATACCAAAGACAAAGATACAGTTCATCAAAATTATGTTATAGGTGGAGAAGGTGTAAAACATGTTGGCAAACTTATCGAAACATATTTGAAATTAAACAAAAATATTACTTGTGCAATCAGTTATAGTGTAGTATTTACTCATGTTGGGCAAATTCAAGAATTACGTCTCCACACAAAAAAAAAAGCTTAATATGAAACTAACAACGCATTTCGAACACTTAGTGTTCTTCTTCAGGTTAACATCTATAAAATATACATATCTGTGAGTTTTAAAAACAACCGATTGAAATTGAATACAATATATGAATGTTTAATTGAACTCTTTAGGTTTTTAAGAAGTGAATTAGTATGAAAAATGACTTAAACCTAAACCTTAATAAAACATGACAACATACTGAAACATGATCCAATTTATAAGTAACAAAGAATTTTAGTTACCCGCACTGTTGAGTGTCGATCTACGCGATATTTAAATATATATAAATGTATCATATTTAAATATAGTATTTTTGATTCAGGTCATCGGAAATTTTCTATGTATTCCGAAATAGCTTTTTAAATCTTGGATGTAAATTTAAATTGGCGCTTGGAATATTCTAGGGACGTCAAGTTGATCCTAGACCAAAGTTGGATTTATTGGAATATAATAAAAATTACACCCAAAGAGTTTACAACATTTTCGACAAACTCTGAAGATATTGCATGAAAAATATATAAAAAATGACCAACGACAATATACATATTAACACCACCTAGTGTTTTCACAAGATCAAAGGAGAGCAACATTGGACTTAGTTAATACTTCAATGGATGTACCGCGTGTTGTTCGGCCTCTGGTGTTATTGTTCACTCATTGTTAAAAGGCTAAAATCATAAAATAAACTACACTTTCGTTTCTTGACCAGTAGAAAAGGCGTTAGGGCAACAAATGTGGACTAAGGAAAAACATGGACAGGAATCTATATTGGACAAAGAATTAAGACGAAATAATAAGCTTTCAACTCCTGAAATAACAAGAATAAATCATATGTTCATCTATATTATACTGGAATATTTGAAACTTATTCAAAACTGTGAATTTCTTACCTTACACATTTATTGAAACTATTATCATTGAAATAAAATTTAAGTTTTATGTGAAGAACTTATCAAAGAGTACTAAAGAGTATGATTCAATTCAAAAGAATGAATGAATGCACAGCCTGCTAAACCGATTAGGCGGCTACATCACGATAATCGGGATACGACGGCCTTTTATAATAATGTTATATCTTGTAACTTGCGTGCAGTGGGGCAGAGCAAGAGGAGCGGGGGGGGGGGGGGGTACATCCCAGGGGGCGGCATTTTGAGGGTGTAAAAATAGAAACTAAAAAAAAATTAAAGTAATAAAAAATTAACAAAAAAAAACTAGAATTTATCATCGCACCTGGCGACATAAATAGACTACGCCATTGCTTCTGTGGTACTAACCATTTGCAAGTATATTTATTTGTCTCATGTTTTTTTATATTTTACAGTAAAGTAAGTAATATTTATTTTAATTTCAAGGAATATACATTGTCTTTGAAATCCCAAACACATCTCGATTACGCTAAATGAATAACAGTCTTATGTCTTATCTTGACATAAGACTGGTTTCAATGTAGACTTAGGTTTTTGTTTAGACAGCCAAGGAAGGACGCTGGCTGGTCTTGTTGGCCTTCCCAATGGAATACAGCCACGACACAACTCAATTACCTGGGCAATTCTACTATGCTCCTCTCGTCAGTCAATAGTTGGAATAATTCATGAGAATATAAACAATCCCTCCTTCTTGAGCATTTATATTTTTTTAGTAATATTATGTATAATATTCGATACAGTGTCACGACATTTTCTAAATTCTACTTCTTCAAATTTCAAACTATTATTCAAAGTTATATTTATTCATTAATATTTGTTTATTTATTAAAAACAATATGTTATCAATCCAATGTAATAATTTAGATCAGAGGTTCTCAACGTGATCCACGATGAAAACAGTATTTGAGAGTCTATTGAAGGTGCTTAAGCTCAATGTTAAGTTTATATGCACATATGAGCATAGCATGACCAAAAATATGTCCAAACGTAGCAATCTGACCATCAGAATATCCAAACATAGGACCAATATTCATCAGTATGTTATAATGTTCCATTACAATTTTGATTATATTATATTTCGAATTGATTCTTTAACCATTTATTTCAGCATACTTTATAAAATGTTAATAAAGAAATATTTTGTTCCTTTTTTGAAATATTTTTGGTAAAATAGAAACAAAATAATGAAATTATTTCATAGTTACATTTTTCATTCTATAAAAAGAAATATTAATTTGAAAATTCGCATAGTCGTGTTTTTTTGAGTGTCTGCGGTGTGGGGAGTGGAGTGATGGACACAGATGGTAAAATAACTTTCAGGGAGTCCACAAGTAAAGAAAGATTGAGAACAAACTACTAGACTCTCACCATGGGTGAGTCACAGTAACGGGGATTCAAGCATGTGGTGTCCATGTTAGCACCCATGTCTAATGATCTTTCACATGGTATTCAACATGGCTGCTTTTACTTAGTCTCATCGCATGTCATCATAGCTGTCAGCACAAACACGGCAGCACCTCCGATAACTTATACATTTTAGAGTTAAAACAAACTTAACGCATCATTCACTGTTCTCTATAACAAGTCGTATACAATTTCATCTACAATACAAACATTGAGTGGTCGCAAAGTGACAGTTACAACGTTACGAGAAATGTTGAATTATCCATCCCAGGTTAATTACGTTAATTAAGCTATCCCTTACAAACAGATATCAAGCAAGCTATTGTTTAAATGCCAGTTAAATTCAATTACAGCTTTTCAATAAAGATCATTATTCCGTTCTGATATCCATGATTCAGCTTACATTTGAATAAGCGACATAATTAGATTTAAGCTTGCAACATTTTCAAGTTTTCAGCCATTCATGCCACTTGAAACTGCATGACAGCTGGTTTTTTGGATTATCCCGCTCTATATAGTCAGGTTGATATACGCTAATATATATATACAACACTATTTTTCTTTTTTATTGAGGTTTGGTTTAACTTCAATAATACGAGTAGAACACCTTTAAGCCGACGTTACGTCGATATTTGTAGACATCTTCAGGGCTACATCAACACAGCATTTAATTACAATAACATGAAAAGTAATTATACTACATTATTTAATTAATATATATAATTACCTTGGTATTTTTCTATTGTAAGGAAGCAACTACATAACGGTTTGTGTTCAAATCAGATAGTATGCTGGGCCCAGTGAACGTTTTTCGAACCTTCTATATCAGACATAATGACTCTAAACTACCCTAATAAACTCATTAAAACTATATCAAAAAAGAACCAGGAAACTACGTCCATATTTCTTAATTACTAAGTAATAGACTATATATTTTACTTAGGTTTTCTGTATCTGTTTTTTTTATTACAAGCATTTTTGGTTTTTCGAATATGAATCATTTCTTTTATAAGCCTCCTATTTATATATTTTTCATAAAAATAATATAATTACTTTTCATGTTATTGTAATTAAATTCTGTATTAATGCCGCCCTGAAGATGTCTACAAATATAGACGAACGTCGGCTTAAAAATGTCGTATTATAAACCTCGACAAAAAAGAAAAATAGTGTTAAATATATGTGGTTGAAATAAGGATAACATTCAATATATATATATATATATACCATGATAAACGAAAAACGGTCCGGCAGGACAAATAAGAATTAAAATAAGCAGTGACACATAAACAGAAACACAACAAAGACTCACTTTTCAATATTTCGACCGTAATGGCGGTCGTCCTCAGGAGAAGAAGTGAATTGACGGAGGGACGACAGTCAATATATATATATATATATATATATATATTGAATGTTATATATATATATCTTCACTTAATAAAGCGAAACACGATCCAAACTGGACACAATACGAGTTCAAAATTTAAGAAGAGTAACACACAGAGTAAGGAAACACACTTACGGACTCAAATTTTCGGCTAATCCGTCTTCAGGAGAAGAGAAACGGAGACCAAGCACGTTGTAGAAGCAACGGCAAGTCTATAAAGGGCTTGGTCTCCGTTTCTCTTTTCTCCTGAAGACGGATTACCCAAAAATTTGAGTCTGTAAGTGTGTTTCCTTACTCTGTATGTTACTCTTCTTAAATTTTGAACTCGTGCATATATATATATTGTAAACAGTAAAACGGTCCAAAAGGACAACAAACGTTTCACAATGAATCACAAACGGTTGGTCTCCAACGTCGCTTCACAAGTGCGCTTGGTGTCCCTATCTCAACTCTCCTGATGACGGTTCAACCGAAAATTAGAGACAGTAAGTCTGTTTGTTCCTTAGTTCTGTGTTTGTGATTCATCGTGAAACATATATATATTAAAAAAAATCCTACATACCATTTTCTAAACAATTTACACACTAAACAATTTATTCCACCTTTAATTTTCTAAACTTTCAACATGAAGTAATGCTCCTAAACTTTTCATAGAGAACTTTCTTACTAGTAATAGTCATTTCTTACTTCTGAGTGTAATAGTCTTTAGTATCCAAGTGATACATTCAATACTTAACCCATTTACTAATAAAACAAGATTCCACAAAGATATATACTGACCTTCTATCCTATAATCTCCTCATAAAGTTTCTATTATCTTTAACACTAAGTTTTTCTTCTACAAAAATCCCAGACAATACCCAAAGACATATAGAAATTATGTGACTAAGAAACTTGCAAGTCTCACAAGAAATAATAAGTGAATTATTTCAAGTTTATTATTTTTTTTTTTATTTTAACGATATAGATATTATATTTGATATCAGGAAGTATGATGAATGGATTATTTTTTCTTACTTGTCACCTGGTCCAATAATTAAATATCTCTGTATTGCCTGTCACTTGTAATGTTATCTTTACATTCAGTGACTTTTTGTAAAATAAAATATTTATCTGCTTTCTTTATGGACAAAGAAATCATTTAATGAAAATCAAAATCAATGCAATAGTTTATCAAAAATAATGACCAATCATCCATCTTGCTATGTGCTCGCAAACAAACTATCGTAACCACGTCAAACGCCTCCGGTCTGAGCCAAACAACCTTTGTGTAAACCTGCAATTACGCAGGCAGCATCAAATGAAACGTTCTATACCTTGAATCAATTTGACCGGAAACCACCTTTGAACCCTCTCAAGACTATTCTACTTGCTACTCAACTGCAATGTCCTCACCCAGACCGGTAGTGCGTATAACATCATAGGCACCACGGCCATATAATCATTATTTAGCTATTATTTTTATATAATTTAGTTCTACCGTATTTTATTTCGAATTTCAACTTTAATTGGGTTAAATAAAACTTTTTTCCATTTCTTTAATTATTTTTTACTTTTCCAGGAGTAAAGAATAGTGATCGTGAAAAAATTCGCTCTCGAGATTTTGACAGATTTACATGTTTTGAGGTCCCAGAAGACATTTTATAAGTTTTTTCGATATCTCTCTGTGTGGATTGAAGCGGAGAATTTTCTACCAGATAAACGATGCAAGATTCTTGTTTTTTATTGAAATAAGATACTTGGTTTTATGACTTTAAAATCTAATGAAATAATTACATTCATCAGTCAATAAAAAACGTTTGGTGTCTCGTAGGTGGCTTTTATTGATTTTGAGTAAGGATCTTTAAAAAAATGTTAAAAGTTCATAAAATTTAAAGTTTAGCAATAATTTCACGTTCTTTTCGAATTGCTTGCCATTTTCAGGAAAGGAGAAGTAGAAAAGGAAGAAAAAATACAGCCGTGAAAACGTGAAAGCGTCCACCGACCGATCGAAGTTTTAAATGCCTTGAGTATATCAATAGAATTGAAAGTTTTAATATTTATATTTAATCCTGTTTAAGGATGAATGATTTCAATGATAAGAAGTTTTACAATTTAATTTCTTAGTTGTTGGTATCACTGATTGGTAGTAGGTAAAACTGATTAGTAGTTGGTAACACTGATTTAACATCTCAATTACAGCAAAGAAGAAATGAAACTATTAAAATTGAATATTGATCGAGGACTGATGGTTTACTTGCTATACTTGTATTTGTTTACAATGACTTAGAAACTTATTGAGTGAATCCACTGAAATAATATGATGTTTAGAGGTAAAATAAAAAAAATTGAAATGACTTTTATGAGACTAAGAAGAATGACATTGTTACAAGTAAAATATTAGCGCCAATGATAATACATTTCAGATACTTTCCTTGGCATGATGGATTTGTGTACCAAACTGCTCTAATCAATCTATATGTTACATCCTTGAACAAAAATTAATATCAGATGTAAACTTCTTTTGTGTTTATGGATCATCGTATCTTTGGGATTGTTGAAGGGTGAGGAATGGACTCTTACTTACGAAAGAGTTATTCAGTTGTTGATAAATACCAGTTTTTTCTCTATCCTAGTCTAATAGTTCATATCTATTATTTTTAAGAATTCAAGCATCAAGCTATAAAAGTTTTAAATTATATTGGAAAAAATGCTTAAAATTTGATTTGAGTATACAAAACTGGCTAATTACTATTTTTTCTCAATAGAAATTTACTCCATCCTTATAACAGAATACAGTATGCAAGAAAAAATAACACTCGCTCAGAGTAACTTAGATTTTATAATTTTTGACAAAGGGAAAAAAGTTTTTTTTTAAAAAAAATCACTAGCATACTATAAAAATTACCAACATAATAATTTTATAAAAGACCAAAAATGTAAAATACAATTCAAAATTGAAAAAAATCTTTGGAAAATAATAAATGTAATTATACGACATGTTAAATTAAAAATTACCTTGAAACGACATTTTTTTTACATATTTCTGACATTTTTCAGATAAAATAGGAATATTTTCAAGGTTTAAATGATAAACGTTGTCTTAGATCTTCAAACCATGTAAGAGATCTCCTGGCTATTGGAACAAATAGCCAGTGTTCTCCTGTAAGAGATTATTTCGTTACACAAAATCAACAATTTCGTTTTTCACAAATGTTATTACTACTATAGTTATACGAATGGTATTATATGCATCAGAGGTGTGATATACAAAAAATAAGTATATATATATATATATTGATAAGTGGATGAATACTAAGACACCAAATGTCATTTATTCACGATGAATGTAATCATTTCATTGGATTTTATACTCACAAAACCAAGTATCTTATTTCAATATAAATAAAAAATCTTACATCGTCTATCAGATAGAAAATTCTCCGCTTCACTCCACACACAAAGACATCATGGAAAAAACTTCATAAAATATCTTCTGGGACATCAAAACATACAAAACGGTAGAAGGAAAGGGTCATTACAGGGTCCAATTTGTAAAGAGGGTTATACTCGTAGTCTCTGCTGCCAGGGCAGGCTATGGACGTTAGTTCTTGTTCACCAAACCACCAGATTGTGGAAGAATAATTAGCGGCAAGGTGACAAATAACTGAAATACGTCGGATAAACGCTAGCTTAAGTACAGTTATGGTCAAGTTTGGGAAGTAAATCAGTGTAGAAAATTAATTTCACAGATGTTTTGCCACATTTTGAACTATAAAAGTTCAAAAAGCAGCATCTCAGACTAGTTATCAGGAACATTCAATATAACATCACATTTAATTTAACTATAATGCTGAAAATAAACTACATAGAATAAAGCCAAACCAAGACCATCGTATCCTAATAAAATTCTAATCTTATTAGACCTTCGAAAGTAACGTAAATATAAAAAAAATATTGAAACCTAATAAAAAAACTGGAAAAAATTCGCACTTACATAGGACTATCTATATAAACTCCTATACAAACCATACACTGTTTCATATAGTCTTTATATAGTTTGTTCTTTCCTTTGGACATTTGTCCTTTCCTGCGCTTTCACCCTTTTAAATTACCACTCTTCCCTCACACTCTTCTCAACCCCTCACCAGATGTTTTCTGCATCTAGTGTTTCAGTTGGGTTTTTGATCTGACAAAGACCGCTTGTTACGGTTGAAAGATCTTAGTCATTTTTCCCTTTTCATTTTGTGGTTTGATCGATCATTTATATAGTTTGTATAAACTGACACCTCATCTTCATCCAAGCATATATTGTTAAATAGCAGAGCAGATTCTGCATTCACTACCTTTTTCAATAATTGGTCTTTTTACCAAACCAATTTTCTATGATGTACGCCGTAAAAACTCGTTTCTTAATTTCTATATTATTTTCTTCTCCCTGAGGATGACCTACAAGGTCGAAAGCTTGTGTTTTTCTCATAATATAGTTATAGTCAGTTCATTAAAAATGTTCCAGTTGATAGATTATGTTACTGCTTCCAGTATGTCCCTGGGAAATTTGTTATTTAACGCCTTTTAATCATAGAAAAGTGGTTAGAAAAAAGGAGCAATTATTTAATAAGATCGTGAATGCAGAATCTGCTCCTTATATGGTCTATATAAAACCCTTGTTGAGTAATTAAAACAAGCTCAAATATTATCCAGAAATAATGGAAATATTATCGAGAAATAATTTTGAAATAAAGACACCATAATTAACACGTTAGCTTGGACACCCATTAGATACATGTTAGATATCCGACTAACAAATACGTTAAGGCCAGCTTACATGTATACTGACTCAAACACTTTCGCTAGACAACAATCCTTCAACCTTTAGTACACCATATGATACATAATTTTAGCGTTTGCTTTCGCAGTTATACAAATTAATTCTTCTTGAAGATAATCTTTGAATTTCTTTTACTAAACACTTAAATAGATATAGTTTGATCTTTCAGTTTTTACAGTTATATTACCTTTTGCAAAGGTGGCATTTTCTTGATCATTTTTTTTTAACAGAATACTTTATTTCTAGCAGATTTATTTCTCAAAATTTCATTACTCTATATTTAGTCATTTGGCGTAAAAAATGCATTCTGAAAATATTACAATTACTGTAAACTTTACTTTTTAGTCAATGTAATTTAGACAAAAAAGTATTCAGCACATCCTCTGAATAATGTATAATTTCATTAAAATATGAAAACCGGTAACTTGTTCACAATCGTCTAGATTCAATCGTAAGTCAAAATCCTTACATTTTACTCCAAAACTAACCTTCTTTTATAGTTACTCAGAGGAACTAAAGTTTTTATTTGGTTATTGTAACTGTTGGATTCATATAATTGCAACATTTTATATTTTTTTTGAGAGTTTGTAATTTAGGAGAAAAAAGACAGCTGTCCAAAATTATATTTTAGAAAAAACATTACTTTTCCATAATGTAATATTTAGTCAATACGACAGGTCAGTTGTACACTGTGGGGCCCATGACTGAGTGAAATTGGAATGTGATCCACCAAACGTGCCAGTGAAGTACTCGATACGCACCCACACACTCACAAAGACATCATCTGTTCGGAATCTCAAAACATATACAACTGTCAACATCTCTAGGTCGTCGTTTTTTTCATGTACATTGCACTTTACTAATGGTAAAAGTATTAATCATTCTAAATAACTAGTGGCAAACATTTTTGCTTTTTATGAATTTTACAATGACATTTAGAACTGACTAGAACACACGCACAAACTGCTTGACTACGATTTACATGAAGCAGTAACACAATAACTGTCAAATTTAACTATGTCAATCTTTCGATTTAATATGTAGATTTGTATTTCAATATACTTGTAATAATCTAGTAAATTATAATAAAGTACAAAAGGCTAAATTATTCTTACATCCTTAAAAAGAGATAAAATATAATAATAATTATTTTTACGTTAATGAAGGAAATAACGAATTATATCTGGCCAAATAAGTAGAAACATGAAATAAATATTTATTCATGTTATGAATTTTAAGAATTAATATAAATTTTCTTAAAAAAAAAATAAATTTAAAGATGAAGGTATATTTGTAGCTAAAGAAGGGAATCAGAAAAAATGAAGTGAAGGAATAATGCAAGTTAAATCTGAAATAACATAAAATTTCTATTAGAGTGGTTATAAATAATATATGCCAGATAAAAAAGATGAGTAGACATCGGATATGGCCTGAAATCAGAACTATAAACACCACAATAATTTATTCTTTATTAAGCTAAACACAAAACATAATAATGGTTAATGTACGCGCTACAGAATAACCAAAGATAATTATTTATTTGGATCTTCTGAAGTTAAAAAGGACTCTCTTCTTAAAGAGCTATAATAAAACAATTGATCAAGCAAAATATGTAAGTTATTTTAAAACTTTCCTTCAAAAATGAAACGCTTTGTCCAAGAAGAATTCAATAGAATTCAGATTAAATTTATTCTATATTGCAAGACAATGGGGAGGGGAGCATGCTTGCAATACCAGGGCGTTTCGTAGCCCTGAAGATTAGTATTATTTCTAAGGCTCTTAGAGTCACCGGCTGAAACGAAAATATTTTCATCGATCAATGAAAGCTTTATAATTTAATCACAGTTACAAAACATCATACCGAGTAATTTTTGCTCACTAAATGTGGGATATTAAAAGGTAAGATTTTGATAAAAGCCCTTCATAAAAACTTTTTTAAAAAAGCCAAGGAGCAAATCCCATATGAGAAAAGTTGTTAGTTGTCTAATTGGAAAACATTTTTTTTTAAGAGAAATTGTGATGCTTCCTTGTTACTTAATTTAAATCCAACTTTAATTCAAAACCCGCAGAAAAAAAGTTTTCCCTTTTATCTAGTCAAGAAATAAGCAAATGCACTGAAAACATTCCTTCCAAATATTTCGTTGTTATTGATTCAATTACGACAAAGATCAGTCAAAAATATTAAAAAAAAAAATGCCTAGCGAGACTAATTTAAACTAACAAACACTGTTATATAAGATTGGTTTTATGTGAAAACACAGGAAAAATTAAAAATATGTGGTTACAAGGGAAAATAGAGGAAACTTAAGTATAGCAAAGGGGCCAAGTTAGCTCGGTGGTTAACGCATTCGCCTCTGGGCTGGTAGTCCGGGGTTTGATCCCCACCTGGCCACGGGGGGTGAATAAATCTGAGTACGTCGTCCCTCGGAGAGGACGTTAAGCCGTCGGTCCCGAGCCTGTACGATGTCAGGTACTTGTTAAAGATCCCTACTCGAAATGCCCTTGAGTTAGGCAAAATTTACAACTCCCAATGTAGAATCTGTAGAATCACGGATCAAACAAAAAGCCAGTAAACTGCTGACGTCATCACCCGCTATAGGATCAGTTTAAACAATAAAAGTAAGAATCGCAAACATACAAAAAATTACAGGAATTGTTTAAAACACAATATATACTATATTTGTATTATATATTATATTTTGCTTATTTGTAAGTAAGTGATGAGTGTGTGTGTGTGTATGTGTGTAAAATGAGTGTGTGTATGAGTGAGTGTGTAAGTGTGCGAGTGAGAGTGTGTGAGTGGATATATTAATAACAAGAGAAAATTGAGTCAAAATGAAGAGAAATAGGCAACAAGCTTCCTATTGTGAACTTTACATTAAAAATTAACAACTCCATTATTTTGATTGGTTACTGTTCGTTTTTCATTTATTTTATTTGATAATAATCTCATCTTTCTTTGCCAACTCCATTACTCTTAAAAATAATGAATATATAAGAAACCTTATTTTTTTTAATAATACAGGTCAATACTAGGTCTTAAATTTAAAACCTGAATACGATACAAAAACGAAGTTTCTTTGTCATTTTTCCCAGTAAATCAACAATTTCTTTTTCCTAGAAGAGCTTTCTAATTCACTAAAAACGTTAAACAAATTTTAATTAAATTTAAAATATCATAAATAGTTCTCTTCAATCAAATGAACAAATTTGATGACATATTAATCTGTTGAAAATTCAAGGGAATGACTAAGTAGATTGGCTATGGCAAGAATGCGGTATGATGGAGAATGCAGGCTTCTGTGATTAAATTAAGGCTAAAATGCAATGCACAAATCATTGTAACGAAGATTTATTGAAATACCTTTAACTTCTTTCACACTAAGTAAAATTTAAACGACAAGAGCCGTGCACATTCTTTGTTAATGAACTCTATCAAGTACGTCAAGTTTCATTACTCTTATGCTATTTATCAAAATTAACCAAATTAACCAGAAGATGGCCAAAGAGTGGTTGAAAGCTTGTTAAGGTAATAAATCAGTTTTTATTCGTTTTAAGTAGTTGTGTTATGTTTACCAAACTCTGAATATTGTTTGCATGTCTCTAGCTTAGTTATTGTGGGAATTACGGCAAGCCCAAAGGAAAATAGTACTAAAAGACGAGACAACAACAGAAAAGTGGTGAATATTTCAATTTAACATGTCTAAGAGAAGATTTGTTGCCTATCTATACAAATATATATATATATAACAAGAATGAACATAAACACGTGAAATAACAATCAATGACCAAACCACAATATAAAATGAAAAAAAAAAAGACTAAGATCATTCAACCGTAACAAGTCGTCTTCGTCAAAGTCAAAACTTAGTTATGTTTTGACTCTGACGAAGACCGCTAGTTATAGTTGAAAGATCTTAGTCTTTTTCCCCTATTTCATATTGAGTTTCATTGTAGGTTATATATATATTAGTTTCATAGTAAACTATATATACAGAGTAATGATACCGATCACACTCACAGTCTCTAATTCCAGCTTAGTAGACCCAACTATATCCCTGATGTATACATATAAACATCACTTTTTTGATTTCTTCACCCAATATTCTTATGGTATAGTTTTTTTTTTGTTGGGTGAATGTTTTTCGTTTAACAGTACTATAATTTTAAAATTAATTATAAAACCAACATTTTTTTTTACTTTTTTTTTAAAATAAGTATGTTGGCACTTCCTGCGAAAGGATTGGTCCCCAGGTACAGGTTCCTTACTCGAATGACCCGAGTAATCCTGAGAACTAGTTCAGTCCTACCACCATTTGTTAATCCCTAATTAATTGAAGGCCACGCATATTGTGCTACCACAATCAATATACTGTTACATTTGTTCAATATTAAGCAAAAGTTACGCTTTAAACAACAAAAATGTGTAAGATGAGTAAAATATCTGTCAATATTTTGGAGATAAGGTAATTTTGCATTGAAGTGTCATGATCAAGAAAGGTTGACGTAAAATGGAAGAAGTTTCAGCAACATCTGAGGTAATGCGAGGGAAAAGATAAGAAAAGAGTGATGAAGGTCCAAACATACGCTACGGTATATATTATCTTCACGTCATTCCTCTATTGTAATATTCTTCTTACGCTATTCTTGTATAATGTTACATTTTTCTCATGTAAACAGTATTATGAGATCTGTATTGTATATTGACTGTTCTGCTTAATCTTTGCGCCTAAAAAGGACAAAAGGTTTGACAAGAACTTGATAGGTTGATTCTTTAAATAAATGACACAATTAAAGCAAATAAGTTAGAAATATCATTTGATTCTCATCAAGAGTATGTTTTTTTTTAACAATCTTTTTAGTTTTTAAGAAAACACATTCACAAAAGAAAAGGCTTGAGTGAGATGTACATCAAGCTTAAACAATGTAAGCCGATAAACATTCTTTCCTTTCAGCTAACACCTGTCCTTGGCTGTTCAGCCATTTGACGCAGTGTATATCTCAATAGAGTTTTCTTATTTCCGTTCGAGCAGTCAGCAGTTACGGTTTTGAGGACCTTTCAGTCAGCAAGTGTTGGAATGTTTATAAGCAATGGACATAGTAGCTGCTATGCGTGGCCTTATCAATGAAAACTACTCTGGAGACAATCATAGCCAGTCACTATTCCGAATGTAGTGACTGAAATATCTCAAGGCAACTTTTTAGAGATCTCGTTTGATGCACATTTAAAATATAAAACCAACATTATCAGTAATCCAAGTGACACAAAATATTCAATAAAAATTAAATCAGCTTGAAATGATTTGTGAAATTTTACAAATACACCATTAATTAAAGCCACGCATTAATTTCAGCTAAATTTTTAGAAAGCTGAAAAAATGAATTGATAGTAAGTATAAAAATTCTACACAAATTACTGACAAAGAATATCAAGGTAAGTCAAATTAATAATATTTCACTGAAACATGAAGTAGAGGCGGAATAAGTGACCCCTGCTAGTATTATATGCAGTCTTCCAACATCAGTAATTTTAAACTAAATTGAAAGGGAGTAAAACGGAAATGTTTATAAGTTTTGCTTTATGAATACAAATAATATGAATTGCCAGCAGAAATAGGTCACCAGTCAGTATTTTCAATTATTAAATAATTCATCATTATTATTTTACTACGTGTAAAGATAGTGCTATAGCAAGGTTTTGCTGTGAGAAATCAAAGGTAGATCATATAATTTGAAATCTATAATGTCTGCCTCTACAAAATTACCAACGTAATAAATTATTGGTGTCATACTCGTATGGATCAGAAGGAAAATGGAAAAGTATACAGCTTAGCCTTAAAAAATACAAATACAAAAAAAAACAAGAACAATGACCTCCTGCTCTAACTCCAGAATTGAATGTTTTTAAACACCCCTCCTTAGAATTCTTGATTAAACACGTACACAAAAAATTCCTCAATTGGAGATAAAATTTTAAAAATCTAATAATCAACAAACTAATAATTAAGACGATATAGCAGCAATAATTTCACACTGTTTTTTTGTTTAGTTTAAGGTGTTCACCGAATATATCCGCGCACTATAGTGCACGCCCTAACTAGCAGTTCCAGACCAGAGGCCTTCTACCGCTTGATTACTGTGCTACTATAACTTGGAATGTCAGTAACTGATGACAGATATTAAGTTAGTCTGTACAGTAATGATGTCGTATTTGTGGTCATGTGGTCTTGTTAGTCATAGTTTTCAATGTTTTTAGTCATGCGTTGGAAAAATAGTCAGATAGTCAGTGGATGAAGTAATTGTTCAGTGAGGTTGAGAAAGGTTGGTGCCAGTATTGAGAGCTTGTTAAAGTAGGTTCAGATGAGTAGGCAGTTTGTTGTCTTGATTGTGTTGGTATACGTGACTTATCACAAATTTTAAATGAATTCTACTTTTCTAAACAAAAAGTGTGAATGAAAACGACTATAATGTAATTTATAAAAGGGTGCTTCATTGCTAAATGTATGAATTTAGAAGAGAATATGAAGCTTTTTTTGTTTATTTCTTTGTTTGACCTGTTTTTAAAAACCCCACTTTCAAAATCTAATTCATTACCATGACAGACAGCTAAACATGATACGAGAGCACTAAGTATAATTGTTAATTTCCCTTCAAAGAATGGATTAAAATTTATAATTCAAAATAAAATAATTTATATTTTAATGAATCAAGCAGTTTTTATTTTTTATCAAGAAAAGTACTTGATAAAAGAATAAACTCCTTTTAGTCCCTCATATTTGTGTCAAAATAAAGGAAAGTTGAAACAGAGGTTCATATAAACAAAACTAATTTAATATAGTTGTCTAAATACTAAAAGGACATGGTGATATTAAACCACAGGTGAATATTCAAATCCACTGAATAAACATAATTGTATTTATTGAGCAAGAGAATACCATGAACAACAATACTATGGTTCTTTATGTGCATTGGTTGGATGGAATTCAAGGAGTCGAAACAACATTACAAATAACTTGCCTTCCTTGAAAGGAAACAAACAATCTACCTTAAATATTATAAGACTTTAACAGTGACACTTTAGTTCTTCTATAAAGCAATGAATTCAGGGTGCTTTAAGAATTACGTACACACATGAAAAGTTGTATATGAAACTAACAACGCGTTTCGAACACTCAATGTTCTTCTTCAGGTTAACATGTGCTTTTTTGAGAGTCGATCTGCGGGAAGGTGTTAGAAAGGACGGGAACACCTAACCTGTTTGACTTTATATGTGTTCCTAAGCCTCTCAGCCATATAACCACCGAAATCAAATCAGACCGACTAGTTTAATGTGCTGCCCTTTAGCCACTTTGAACCACTCCAAAGTGCCCGAGGTGACCACGCGGAGGCGGGCCCACACGATACTACGTCACACATCAGTATCAGGTCAGTGTACTCAAATCGAGAAAAAAAAACAACTTGCCTGATACTTAACTTTTTACCTTACCAGCAGGGAAAAAAGGGGGGGGGGACTTACATTTTACTCGACTCCCGTGGGTCACAACCGGGAATTGCAAACCGGCCAATAGGCCAATGCAAACACTCTTGGGAACACCTAACCGTAGATAGACTCTCAAAAGAAGAGATGTTAACCTGAAGAAGAAGACTAAGTGTTCGAAACGCTTTATTAGTTTCATATTAAACTTTTTTTGTGGTGACGTAATTCTTGAAATCCCTAATATGAGTTAATACGACACTATAAATGAATCAGAGATAGGTTTGATTTATCTTGAGAGCATCTTCAAGCAGCAAAGTCTAGCGATTTACATTAACATCAAAACAATACTCAACTATCCAAAGATGAAAACACACTTAAAATCAACATACAGATAACACATAAAAACAAAATCAACTCTTTACCACTGCTAGCACTGAATGAAACACCCTGACAAAAAACATACCATTAACAATCAAAGAAAAGTAAATAAACTATACACCCTGAGTCTATGCATCCACATTACTTTGGCTATATGGTTTCCTATACTTCAACATGGACAAATGGAGGAACCCCACAAAACACCTTGCTCATTTTTAGTTGTTGTTAGAAAAAAAATGTGTTTAATATAAATAAACTTAGGTTGAACCAGTGGGTTTCACATTCTTTACTCATATGCATCAAAGTTATTGTGTAATCTCTTACTACATATGCTTGTTACGCAGAATATGCATAGTTGTATATTTGAAAATAAAGATGTTAAAAAAAATATATAGATTAGTAGAAATCGTAGAAATAGTGAAAATCTAAATCAGTACAATTATGATTATGAGCGATTGACTGAATTATAATGAGTTCGAAATATTAATAATTAATACTTAATATTATTGTAATTATTATATAGAGAATAATTAACAATAAATATTAACTTGATAGGCTGGGGAAAGAGGTAGGGAGGGACAGAGGAATGGAAATGGAGAGAGAGAAAGAGAGAAAGAGAGAAAAAGAGAGAGAGAGAGAGAGAGAGAGAGAGAGAGAGAGAGAGAAAGAGAGAAAAGAGAGAGAGAAGAGAGAGAGAGAGAGAGAGAGAGAGAGAGAGAGAGAGAGAGAGAGAGAGAGAGAGAGAGAGGGAAAGAGAGGAAGAGAGAGAGGGGCGGGAAATAGAAAGGGAGAGAGGGAGTTAAAGAGAAGGAGAGAGAGGGAGGTGAAGAGGAGAGAGAGGGGAGAGACGGAGAGAGGGAGGGAGAGAGAGAGAAAGGAAGGAAGGGAGGGAGCGCGCGTGAGGAAAAGATTTATCCTGCTATTCCCTCCAAAACTAAAAGCCCCATCTTTTCATAGTTTATTGCCAGTGAAATAATACTTTTGGTAATCATTAGTGACGCATAAAGGAAATATGAAATTCATAGAACAATATACCAGTATTCTAGATCAGTGATACTCAAGCTCTGGGCCACGTGCTTCTTGAAGTGTACCGCCAAATTTTACGAATGCAAACAGTAAAATAGAAGAGGAAACTTTTGGAGAATACATTTCACTGGATATGCATCGAAAAGAAATATGGAAATCAAAACAAAATAAAGATCGAGATTCTAGATGATGAAATGAGAGTAGCGTTATCAAGAAGTTATCAAAAAACACTAACCACAAAGTTCGCATTAAATATAGCTTATAATTTATCATTATATAAACATTTTATTTACTTCTAATGCTATTTGACTTTATATTCCATTGAAAATGATTAATTTAAAATTCAAAACTTTATTCTAACAATGGCAACTGGTTCATCTCTATTCATAATTGGACTAAAGTTATTGGATATTTCTTGTTCATTGCTATTAATTATTTTATTATCAAAAGAAACTATTAAAAGTTAAATAGTTGAATTTAATAATGAACGTTTTTGAATTCCTAATTGTGATAATAAGAGTTAACTAATAACCTGCGTACTGATATTACAAAAGAAATCTCTCATCAGCCACAAGTCTGTCAAGCTACGAGTAATTCATATTGGTAGTTGATGTTAATGCAGGCGATCTCAGCCTCCCTTGCCCATTCACCCCTACTGCCATTCCTTCCACCCCTTCTTCTTTCCAAGGTAGTACACACACTTTTACAACTTTACATTGATTATATTTATAATAGATTAAATCATAATTAAATTTATTGATGGATATATAAAATATGAATTCAATCAAAATAATATTTTCTAATCTATAATTAAGAGGTCAAAAGCTATAATAGCTTACCTCACTCTGTAAAATCATTGTGGTCAGAATTGATCCCCTGAATTATCAATGATGGTTTGTGTAGATTCTGCAAAAAGGAATAAACTCTGTTACACCTGCTGACTGACTGTAAGGCAACTTTACTGCACAGATATAGATGCTTTGGGACACTCAACAAAACCAAAAAAAAACTTTTACCACTGGACCCAGCAAAAGTGCTGAGATTCTTGGAGGCGTTAAAGCTAACTGCTGAGGTACTTTAGTACAGAAAGGAGGAAGTACAATAATTTTTTTTTTAATACGCAGTGCTATAGTCACCCTCAAATAATAATAATAATAATAAATATATATAGGTACTACATCTGTCTTCCAGATAATGTTGTTAATGACAACAGTGAATTCAAAGCTGAAAGCGTACAAGGCTGCTGTACCATGGGTCTCCACTTACAACTTGGATAAAAGAATGCTCACAATAAATTAAGCTTTTTCATGAAAATATAAACTAATAAACTTAAAATCTACTAAAAGAAATATCACTTTATTTAATGAAAAAAAAAAAGGAAGTGCTCTATGTTGAGAGATGGAAAACTTGAAGTGAAAAAGTTAAGTAAGGCATTAATTTGTTTTACTGCTGTATATATCTCCTGACTTGCCACGACTTTATTCTATACTGTAAGAATAAGCTTTTAACGACTACAATGAAAGATATTTATTTATTTCTCCATAAAGAAAGAACTTTTTTTCTCCCTCCTAAGTGTTCATTCTTTAGAATAGTCGACTGTAATTTCCCACTTTGGACTTACACAACATAAACGTTGTAAAAGAGAACCTTCTTTTGGTATCAAAGTAATATTTATGAGTCTCACTCCCTCTTTCTGTTAAGACTTCTGGAAAAAAGAAATCAACTGCTACTGAAATCAAATGCTACATTCGACAGGAATGAACTTTCAAGATAGAACTTTAAAAAGGCTCATAGACTCCTGCAAAAAACAAATCAACTGCTACTGAAATCAAATGCTACATTCTATAGGAATGAACTATCAAGATAGAACTTTAAAAAGGCTTATAGACTCTTGCTCATTTTACGGACTTACTACTTATCACAGGTAATTGACTATTTGTAAGATGATCAGAATTACTGTTCCAATTTCTACGGTGAATATATGATTAGGAATTAATTTTGTAATAAAGTACAATCTATATACTTATAAAACTCTGATGTTCTTGTCTGTATTTGCAATATTTACACACAAGTGAAAATTGGAATACCTGTTAATTAATTTATTCAAATAAATATTAAATAAAACACTGAATAATATATGACTTTACAAATAACGGCATTAAAATGAAAGAAGAATCAAAAATAAATTCCCTCAACATAAGTGAAGTAAAATCAATGACTCCTGATGTAAAATCTATTTATGTTATAGAATAAACTTAACAAGTTTTTCTAGCAATGATCTCAGTCTTATTTTTGGAAATTTTATTGTTGTTTATACGATGTTTTTCTTATTTCACGTATTTTTGTTATATATACATACAAATATATCAAACAATTTTTATTTATCAGGAATCGGTTAGTTTTTATGTTCAAATCAAACTTTCAAATCCAACGTTTTGATTTAACAATCGTATTTGGAACTTAACTATTAATTAAACATATATATTAAATTCCCAAAGTAAGTATAATTAACCATTGCTTTCGAACTTTAAAATGAATAATTTTAGAAATATAAACAATTTTAGATCAAACAATAAGAAAAACGGCCACATTTTTTTTTAGTAAAAATTCTACAACGTAAAAAAGATAACAACATAAAATACAAAGGAATACGATCTAAAAACTGAAATACTTACAATATAGAGAGATCTTAGAGTAATTTAGAGTATACCAGTTTTAAAATAAATCTATTTTGTTGCTGAAAATTCATTTTAAAAGAAATATGTAAAATTCAAATGAAAATGTTACTTCATTCGTTTTTATTAGTAATATATTTGAATATTAGTAAGGAACCAAATTCAACATAAACTTTATATTATAAATGCAAATGATAATGTACAGTTTACAATACCTTGTAAAATTCCATTTGAAAAACTATAAAACGAAGAGATTAATTTGAGAAGACTTAAAGGAATAGCACAGCACATGGTCAACGAAATGCAGCTTGGAGACGAATGGTTAATTACGCATTATTTAAAATGATGCCGCAGTAAAACAAATGAATAACAAATACTTCCTTCCGTTGCCGCATTAAAACAAATGACTATCAAAAAATAATTCCGATTTAAGTCAAAACAACATCCAAATAACTTTCAAATAAAACTGAATATCATATTTTTAAATCATTATAATAGGAAACAATTGAAGCAACTAATTAAAAACTAATTTAGCAATTAGTTACAGTAAAATATTATCCCTAATTCCATGATTATTTTTTTAAAAAAATAATTAAATTCACAAGAATTTAAATTAATAAATGCTATTGAACATTTCAATATATCTATCTACATACTTATAAAACTCTTTTTGGGTCTTTGCACACAAGTTAAAAGTTGGAATACCTGTTACTTTCAGTTTATGACGAATTATTCAAATAAATATTAAAGAAAACAGTGAGTAATATATTACTTTACAAATAATGGGATTGAAATGAAAGAAGAATAACAACTAAATTCTCTTAACCTAAATAAGTAAAATTAATGACTCTAGATGTAAAATCTATTTATGTTATAGAATAAACCTGACGAGTTTTTCTACGAAATATTTCAGTCCCATTTTAGGAAATCTTATTGTTGTTCATGGATGTTTTTTTTATTTTACGCATTTACTTGCTAATTCTTGTTATAATATATATAGAACAAATTGTATTTATCAGGAATTGGTCAGTTTTCTAGGTTCAATTCAAACTTTCAAAGCAAACTTTGATTTAACAATCGTATTTGGAACTTAACCAATAAACATATGTGAGCCGCTTATTTTGAAAGTGGCGGCCTAATTCCATTTATGTTAAAATCGAGATATTTAAGGGTTTGCGTTTTACAAAATTTAAAAATATTGTCATTTTATTTATCAACTAATTTTTGTTATAAAAAAACTTAGTAATTTTAAATAAATTTTGTACAATTTGCTGCAAAAGGTAAAGATAACGTAAAAATGTAATTATTTAAATAGCTAGCTAAATTTTTTTGGAAAATGGAATTAGGCCACTTTCAAAATAAACGGCTCATGTATGAAAATCCGAAAGTATATATAATAAACTATTATATTAGAATTTTGAAATGAATAATTTTAGGAATTAAACATGAACAGAAATATCAGTTTAAATACGAATGTTCTAAGGTAATATTATAAAGACACATTCCTTACATTGTTATTTTAGTTGGATAAAATAAATGGAATATTTCAACTTACATGTTTGAATATATAACTTGATTTGATGTTTTATTTATTTATGTAATAAAATACACAAAATTTTCCACTTTTAAATGATTTATTGTTTTACTAAATATACTACCTCTGGGTATATCTTGAATCATGTTCAGAATACTATTTCAAAAGCTTGGGGTGATATAAGAATCTTTGTTTTCATGATTTAATAATAAGAAACAGCAGTAACAGTTATTCCAGTCAATCACACTGAGTGAATGTATTTTTATAAATTGTCGCTATAATTTCTGAACACTGAGTGACACAAGGGGCCACGGGGTCGTCCAGAAGTTAATATATTTGAATCTCTGATAAGGCTAAGGCTCTAAATGTGAGCATCATTAGAATGACAAGACTTTAACTATCTACATCAGATATGGTCACCTGATGTCATTAACCATTTCACTGCTAATGACGTATATATACGTCAAAGCAAAACTGCCTACAACTGCGCTTCACGATTATATACGTCATAGTTTTTTTTTTGGTATTGCATTGGAAATTTCATCTCAGTGAATTATACTTGGTTTCCAACAATATTTTGCCTGGGTGGCATGTCTACTCGTATTTAGGTAATTTTTATTACTGCTAAGAACGTCACGCGGGCTACCTGCAGCATTGTGTTCTGACCACGCCAGGTCCTAATCCGACCCTCGGCTCCTTCCTTTATGAAGACCGTGGCAGACCTCAGTCTGCTTTTGACAAACCCTGTGATCACATGTGCTCTGCTCCTTCCCTATTTATTCTCGTTCTACTTGTGTTCTGACCCCAGCTTTCGATTTTGACTTTTCTTTTGGATTAGGTTTGGTACTGCTGTTTGTGATTCGGTTTTACTTGGCTTCTTTCTGGATTTTCTTTACCCTGACCTAATGACTTAATGACTTGTTAGAGATTCTAACAAATAAAGTAAACATTAAAACTGGCAGGTTGCAATTATATGTCCACAGGTTCTAATGTTTACTTTATATTTCTATGTTTCTATAGAAACATAGAGAAATTAAAAACACACACTTACAGTCTCTAATTTTCGGTTGAACCGTCTTCAGGAGAGATAAGAGAGGGAAACCAAGCGCACTGGTACAGGGTCTCCAACCGTCTCTGTACCAGTGCTCTTGGTTTCCCTCTCTTATCTCTCCTGAAGACGGTTCAACCAAAAATTAGAGCTGTAAGTGTGTGTTTTTAATTTCTCTATGTTTCTTTATGTACATTTGAACTATATATATATATATATAAAGATTTCACATAAACACGTGAAATAACAATCAATGATCAAACCACAATAAGAAATGGGAAAACAAATCGCAGTCTTGTTTTCCCATTTCTTATTGTGGTTTGATCATATAATATATATATATATATATATATATATATATATACATTGTAGGGTAAAAATCTAATGAAATGGTCTCCACATATAAAAATTTTAATGATATAAACAACGCGTTTCGAACACGTAGTGTTCTTCCTCAGGCATTAACTAAGGATGAGTGCCTCTGAATAATACTGTCATATTCAGAGGCACTCATCCTTAGTTAATGCCTGAGGAAGAACACTACGTGTTCGAAACGCGTTGTTTATATCATTAAAATTTCATTAGATTTTTACCCTACAATGAGTAAATACCACATAATAACTGATTGCACTTCATTAGAATATATACACATATATACACACTTATATTTGAAATATATATATATGTAATATCAATATGTAAAAAAACAAAAAAAAACCTAAAATGTTAACTTTGCCCGTGTAGGTACAAAGCCCTGATCAAAAAAAAGGGTGGACATTTTAGGTCTTTCAAAAAAAAAAATTCGCACAGGGTAAAAAGACATGGTTTGAAATTCAGATTTCAAAAACATAAAGTGTTACTGTTTGACAGCAGAGAAAGGGTTAATATATCTCAACAAGATTTTAAGAATAATGTGTTCACAAATAGTCAAAAAACAGACTAAGATTTGGAAAACTATATCACTTAATTATCATGGAATAATGATGAATTATATAAATTATAATAAAGAAGAGAGTTGTCTTTTTGATTTAAGAATACTTTCCCTGTTTGATTGTACCATATAATGTCTACATTTCTTTTTACTAGCAGTGTATTTTACAGACTTAAACATGCAAATGGTAATACATATATGTATAGATTCTTTTTCCCAAGTCATTTTGAAATTTTTATTCACCATCAACAGTCAAAAGAAAAATTAAATTATTATTAATAAAAAAAAAAAAAAACTTCTTAGAAGGAGTGAATTTTCAGAATGAAAAATGTTTACTTAAAAGTATACCTCTGTGGAAACATTATCGATAAGTCATCAGTTACCCCAAGAGATAAATTATTTTTAGAAATAATCGCAAAAATATATTTCATATTTAATCTGAAATCAGAATGAATATTGATTAGTTTTGGTACTCTACCTACGAGGAAGACTTACTCGTACATTTAACAAGAGTAGCGCATTGCCCCCGCATTAAACGCAAAGTTTAAACGAATTCCAAAAACACTACAAGTTTAATAACATTACCAGCTAAATTTAAACTTGATATGGACTGTTAAAGTTACGGCTTGATAACGACCTCACAAGGAGTTAATATTATATCATAACTCACTTGCAGCCTGTCCCGGCTTCCCTCATAACACAGCCATTACTTCCACTGAATGTATGGAAAAATTATAATAAATTATTCTTGTAACCTAATATTCTCTGATTTTTTATTAACGACCTATAAAATATTTGGTTGTTTGATGAGACAGATTCTAGGAAAAAACCCCTGGAGCAAAAAACCTCCTGGAGAAAAAATCCCCCCCCCTCCCACAAAAACCAATTAAAAGATAAACTAAACTAACGCTAAATTTTTCTCCTTATTTATGTATATAATTTACCTTTCGGCGATATAAACCAAAGAAAAAAGAATATGATTAGTAGATATAGGATTCTGTGCATTCTCAGTTAGTGATTTAAGACTTTGTGATTATTTCTGCTATTACCACACTAAAATGGGTGGAGATTATCTTCCATATTAATATTGAAGAGTGAGAGACCGGAGATGGGGAAGAAAGGGGCAAAATGACAGCAAGAAGAGAAAGAGAGAGAGAAACAGAGAGAGATGGATAAATAGATAGATAGAGAAAAACAGAGAGAGAGAGAGAAAGAGAGAGAAGGAAAAAGCGGAAGATAAATAAATAGACAGTATACCAATATATCAAATATATATCAACGATCAAACCACAATAACAAATGAGAAAACAAGACTAAGATCTTTAAACCGTAACAAGCGGTCTTCGTCAGAGTCAAAAACCCTGATATTATTTGATTGTTATTTCACACGTTTATGTGAAATCTTTATATATATATATATATATATATATATATATAAATTTTTGTATTTGAGTTCTGTTATGATTTAGTTATTAGTCCCTGAAGATGGTCAGAGCTGACCGAAACGTCGTATATAATTTGTATGTAATGTTAATTTGTTTGTTATAGTTAAAACTTGTTTAGTGAATAAAATGGAAGTCAAGAATAAATCTTTTGGTGAATTACTTTATATTTTACCAGAAAGGTGGAAATCCATAGTGAGAAAACTTGAAAAATTAACTCGGAAAAGAACAAAAGTTAAAATTGGCATAATTTTTAATAAAACATGTTTGATTGAAGGTCTGCTCCCAAAATACACAAATATATATATATACATTCGCGCTTCGTTCTTCGACGTGGGGAGATCTCTCTCACTTCGTCCTCTCTTCTAGTCTACTCTCCTGATGACGAACAACAGTTCGAAATATTGAATTCTGTAAGTTTTCTTTGTATTCTCTTTTCTGTGTCGTGCTTTGTGTAATTTAAAGTTATATATATATATATATACACGAGTTCAAAATTCAAGAAGAGTAACACACAGAGTAAGGAAACACACTTACAGACTCAAATTTTCGGGTATCCGTCTTCAGGAGAAAAGAGAAAGGGAGACCAAGCACGTTGTAGACGCAACGGCAAATGCAAATATATATATCTGTATAAGTTGGCAGCAGATCTTCATCCAAGCATACATTGTTGAAAAGTAGAGCAGATTCTGCATTCACAACTTTTTTAAGTAGTTGTTCTTTTTTCCTAATTACACTTCTATGTTGCAGAGGCAATGCAAATAGCAGATTTCCCAGCGACATTTTCAGACAAAAAACATAGTCAAATAACTACTAAAATTTTATTCACTTCTTTTTAAACACAAGCTTTCGACCTCGTTGGTCATCCTCAGGCAGAATAAAATATTAAGACAGATAAATAAGATAAAAACTCAAAGTAACAAAATAACAGGAAACAACTAGAAATGCATACATAAGGGATAACAATAGAAAAGGTGATACAGAGGTAACAATACTACGAGGTAATAGTAGGTGGCGATCCTAGCGTCCGGGAAGTTAACCAGCCGTCACTCCGCCTTTGTTAATTTCACTTTATTGTCAAAGTTTCTGGAAGTCGGTATAACAAACATATCACTGGATTGTAAGTTAATATCTGGGCATTTTTCCTTTATATACATGGCTTCTAGGATTTGTAAATGACGAGGGTTTCTATAAACCTCACTCACCGTAAACATTATTTTTATAATCCAGAGATTTATGTGTTTTTTGATAAATTGGTATTGGTTTAATATACTACTTCTAGTCAAAAAATAGATTCATATTCTTTTTTTTTTTGGGGGGGGGGGGGGGGGGAGAGAGAGGATATTTTCCTGGACCGGATAAGATAGCTTATAGAAGGAAACAAATACAGAAAACACACACATACACAAATGCTCTTCTACATTTATTATAAATTAGCCTACAGTTGTTGATGTCAACAAAGAAAGTACCAACAGATGAAGCATTATTATATTATAAAGTGTAAAAAACTGATATAAAACTACTAGGTAAAAATGCCTAGATGTCATCAAATGACAAGTTTCAATATTCTATTTTTTTTTTATATTCACAACTATTTAAAAACAAATTTGTAACTGTCTATATTTTAATGTTGTAGTTCCTTTTCGTGTAACGCTGATCGAGCAGAGAAAATAGTAATTTCACAATTCTAAGTTGAAAATAATTGTAATTCCCTGGCATCCCTTCCTTTCTGGGTAGAATCACTGATTATTCTAGTATACATACTATTTTCCAGTCGTTGTAATAGTTGGTCGTTTAGTCAAAAACATTACAAGCGCAACTCTCTCTCTCTCTCTCTCTCTGTGTATTCAGTTCTCTCTTCTACACTTTATATATAGACATATGTCATGAAATTTATATTTCAAAACATACATAATAAAAAATAAATTGAACCAAAGAAATAAAAACATTAAAAGAAATAAAATGTATTGTCACCAGCTGGAGAAGAAAATAGTTGAATTTATAGGTAGAAAACATATTGATTTTCTAGGAGCCAAATAATGAGAATTGAAATAGGAAATAATGGAAATGACGTCTTGGAATTGTGAAATAAAAAAAGGACGAGGCGAAAGTTGAAATCAGATTATGATTGCAGTTACCTTGTATTACAGTAAAGCAGTCGGTCCCGTTGGAATACATCTCAGGATAGCCAGGTGAATAAAGTTCCATTTTCTGTTTATCTCCTTCCTCGAATTCTTTGCACAGTTTGCTTGAACCTGTAAACAGATTGATCTAATTAGATTTCCTTCAAAGGAATATTATACAGGGCTAATGAAGAGACCTTGGCAATTTATTTCAAGCCGTCTTATTTTTGTATTTCATTGAGAAAAAAATCTTCAACAATAAAATTATTTAATTAAGTTAATTTACACGCACAATAACTTTAGTTACGAGAAATATTTATATAATAGCAAAGATTTTTCAAGAAATTATAAATATAATTAAACCAATAAAACAACCAGTTCGTAAACTAAAAAGAAAAAAAACCTTCTATTATCCTCATTAGAAACTAGTAACGACATAACACAGGTGAGAAAAAAACACAAACAAAAATTGACAGCGGCTATTTCTGCATAAGATGTTAATATATTTTTTGCAATTTCTATATTGTAGAATACCTGTGCTAAATTTCAAATGGATCGCAATTTGTTAGAAATGATCATGAAATTACATTAATATATTCTATATTAATAGATAAAAGGTTATTTATGATTTGTGGTTACACATACAGGTTAAAAAAAAAAGAATAATATAACCTCTGTAATAACACTATTGATAAAATTACTTCTAATAATAATATTATTATTATAAGGGACCCCCCGCCATCTTGCCATATGAAGTGTTGAGTTATAATACAATAACCTATATTACGTACAAGACCTATCTAATACAGATAGTTAGTATACTAATAGTAGATCTCGATACCCAGACGCCATGTTGTTCTGAATATTAACCTCAGAAAGAACTTTAAACAAATGAAACATTATAACATTTTGAAACAAGAATAAAAAAAAATGTTGCTCCTACGAAAACCTACATCACTGCCAGGTGAAGGTAAGTGTATCAAATGGATACATTGATACAATGTATAACCTATACATACATTATATGTAAAATACATACATTGATAGTGTTAAATAGCACTGTGGCTTCTTCATTCATGATTTTCTTAGAGAGATGATCTTTTTGCCCTATTATCTTCCTATAGATAAGTGGTAGATCAAAATAATCTAACTAAGTACAGTGAACAATTTTAACTATTCTAAATCAAGGATAATAAAAAAGAAATATTAATAACTGTATGAAAAACTAACGAAACAAAAGCTTCCAAAAACTTTGGTTATATGGGTAAACAATAGAACTACAGATTAAAAATTAACGAAAAAAAAAAGAATACTATTACATTTGCACAGTTAAAGTTAATGGCCGCTTCACTTGTGATAAGTTAGTACGACATAAGCGCACCCACGCGTTAGACAGCTCAATCACTCCGGGACATAGCCAGCGCTCCACGCGTTAGACAGGTTACATAATTAAACATTGTGTCCCTCTTATTACATAAAATACATAAAGTTATTATACTAAATATAGTGTCCCTCTCTGAAATACTCAAAGTAGTGACATACACTAGTTTGATTCATTCCAAGTTCTAGAATCTTTTAACCCAGAATAAAGTTAGTGTGAAACGCCTCCCTAATGTGGCCTGCCTTATGATTGGAGTGATTGAACTGTCTAACGTATGGGTGCGCTAATGTCGTACTGGTTTATCAGAAGATAAACCTTATCTTTGCGTCCTTATCTTTAACTGAAAATATAATATTATTGTTTTTTTTTTGTTAATTCTTTTTGTGTATTATCATAATTTTTAATACAGTTTGTTTCCTGAGTTTTTAAGATTTCTTTTCCTATTCTCGTTAATTTGGAATAGTTCACGTGTATTTACTATGTCCTTATGTAGATTAATTTTGAACTACCAGTTACCTAAAGGAAGAAAATAAGGCAAAAACAGCATATATCTAAAAAAAAAACTCGTTAATGCAGAAGCCGCAGTGCTATTTAACACTGTTTGTTTAAAAAAGGATTCGTGCCAGTCTATGCCAACATACATTAATGCGTAAAAAAAGTCACACAACATTTTTTTAATTTTTGAGGTTGATAACATATCGGGGAAAATGTTTTGAATGTACGTAATGAAATATAAAATTGTCAACGACTCAATGTTTCCATTGAAATTAATTTTGAATTATTAATACTTGTATGCATATATATTTCTTTCTCACTCTCTCTCTCTTCCTCTCTCACTCTCTCTCTCTCTCGCTGTATATACATAAATATTGATAAAAGTATCGACCGTGGAATAGAAACAAAACTAAAGTTTATCGGGACTAGGTCAGTTCTTCAGGTTCAAATTAAACTCTCATTGCCAACGTTTTGATTTTTAAAAAACTCAAACTTATTTTTCCTCACTCTCTCTCAAACCCTTTTCCTCCTCTCACAACCTCCTCTTTCAACAACCGAAACGTTCGCAATGAGAGTTTAATTTGAACCTAAAGAACTGACCGAGTCCTGATAAACTTTAGTTTTGTATATATAAATATATATTTTAAATAAATTTAATTTTTTAACTTATATATTTTTATTATTTATTTTATATTTTATTTTATTATTTCTTAATTGTCTATTCTTTTGAATTTTATATATATGAAGATTTCTTTTTATTATTATATTTTTTCCTCGTTTCTTACTTTTTTTTCGTTTTCATTGTGGCCAACCTGTACATGTTCTGTGAAGCTGTCCAGTTGGCTTTCGTCTTCTAGCCGCTCAACTTCCTTTCCTGAGGACGACTGTTAAAAGGGTCGAAATATTGAATGTGAGTCCTAGTTTCTGTTTCTCATTCGAGTTTCTCCAAGTTTTTAAAGTATATATATTTATATATATAGATCCCGAGTCTAATTCCCATGTCACCCTTAGAGCTTCCGAAGAGGCATTCATATGCCTCCTTGGGGCTCGCTCTCCTCCTGGTCTTAACCTCTACCGTTAACTTTTTTCCCCCTCATTGTTTATACTTTTTCTTTTTTAATTTTATTTGCATTCTTATTGTTGTCTTCATTATTATTTCATAGTATTTATTTTTTATCTCGTTTTATAAATAAATATTGGAGGGATTTCTATTTTTCCTCTCCTCCGCTAGGGTGCACCATTGCGGTAGTTCCACGAGTTACTCTGGAGGTCAGTAGCAGTTTGCTTCTCAACGCGAGAACTTCGCATTTCTTCCCGATGACGACGGATGTCAAAATATCGAAGTGAGTTCTGTAGTGTCTTTCTGTGTTCTTTCCTATGTGTTAAAGTTTATATATATATATATATATATATATATATATTATATTGTGTGTGTGTGTGTGTGTGTGTATGTTCGTATGTGAGGAACAGACCTCTTAAAAAAAAAATATCAATCTATTTCAAGTATGACATCTAAAGTTTTTGGTAGCCTTGAGACGCTAGCAGTAATCAAGATACCAATATTGGTATCTTGAGTATCGTTTGGTATTGGTATCGTTTTACTTTTTTGAGTAATACATTTTATGAAAGAAAATAGATTTATATCACATCTCTATGTAGCTGACTTTTATTATATTATCAAGAAAAAAAGGTAAATTTTTACAAATGACAAAATAAAAAATGAAAGAGAAAACACTTTTCAACGAGTTGATGGTTTTCCTATTCGAACTCTCTCCCATCCATTCTCTCTTTTCTCTTTCTCCCACTCCGCACTTTCCTTTACTCAAATGCTTTCTCTTACTCTTTGACTCTTTCTCTCTCTCTTGTCACTTCCTTTCCACTCTTTCCCTGTTCAAACTCTCTCTTTATGACGCTCTTTCTCACCCTCTCTCTCCCTCCCTCCTATTCTATTCCTCTCAACCTCTTCTCTCTTTCTTGTAATTATAGCCAGCACTACACTTTTCCTTTATTCAAACTATCTCTAGTTCGCTCACTCTCTCTCTACCACCTCCCTCTTACCACATTCTCATTCATTCTTCTCATAAATCTCCCCCTTCTCTCAACTCATGTACACTCTCTCTCTCTCTCACAAACTCTCCACTTTACACATTTCATATCTATAAATTCCCCCTTCTCCACTCTGACTTCTCTCTACCTCCTCCCTCTTCCACATTCTCATTCATCTTCTCATCAATCTCCCCCTTCTCCTCACTCAATCTCTCTCTCTTCTCTTCTCTCTCTCTTCTCTCTTCCCTCTTTCCCTCTTCACACTTCTCATTCATCTTCTCATAAATCTCCCCCCCCTCTCTCCCTCCCTCCATTCTATTCCTCTCAACCTTCTCCTCTCTCTCTCTCTCTACCTCCTCCCTCTA
The DNA here is from genome assembly GCA_026182355.1 of Hermatobates lingyangjiaoensis. Taxonomy (NCBI): domain Eukaryota; kingdom Metazoa; phylum Arthropoda; class Insecta; order Hemiptera; family Hermatobatidae; genus Hermatobates; species Hermatobates lingyangjiaoensis. The sequence continues at coordinate 189,389 of JAPFBL010000396.1, read as the reverse complement.
CCACATTCTCATTCATCTTCTCATAAATCTTCCCCTTCTCCTCTCTCTCTCTCTCACCTCCTCCCTCTTACCACATTCTCATTCATCTTCTCATAAATCTCCCCCTTCTCCTCTCACTCTCACTCTCTCTCTACCTCCTCCTCTTACCACATTCTCATTCATCTTCTCATAAATCTCCCCCTTCTCCTCACTCTACTCTCTACTCTCTCTCCTCCCTCTCTACCACATTCCCATTCATCTTCTCATAAATCTCCCCCTTCCTCTCTCTCTCTCTCTACCACCTCCCTCTTACCACATTCTCATTCATCTTTTCATAAATCTCCCCCTTCTCCTCTCTCTCTCTCTACCTCCTCCCTCTCACCACATTCTCATTCATCTTCTCATAAATCTCCCCCTTCTCCTCCCTCCCTTCCTCTCTCTCCTCTCTTCTACCTCCTCCCTCTACCACATTCTCATTCATCTTCTCATAAATCTCCCCCCTTTCCTCACTCTCACTCTCTCTCTACCTCCTCCCTCTTACCACATTCTCATTAATCTTCTCATAAATCTCCCCCTTCTCCTCCTCTCCTCTCTCTCTCCTCCTCCCTCTTACCAATTCTCATTCATCTTCTCATAAACTCCCCCTTCTCCTCACTCCTCTCTCTCTCCTCTCTCTCTCTCTCTCTTCTTTCTCTCTCTCCTTCTACCTCCTCCCTCTTAACCACATTCTCATTCATCTTCTCATAAATCTCCCCCCCTTCTCCTCACTCTCCCTCCTCTACCTCCTCCCTCTTACCACATTCTCATTCATCTTCTCATAAATCTTCCCCTTCTCCTCCTCTCTCTCTCTCTACCACCTCCCTCTCACCACATTCTCATTCATCTTCTCATAAATCTCCCCCTTTCCTCCTCACTCTCACTCTCTCTCTATCCTCCCCCTCTTACCACTTCCTTCATCTTCTCATAAATCTCCCCCTTCTCCTCACTCACTCTCACTCTCTCTCCTCTCTCTACCACCTCCCTCTCACCACATTCTCATTCATCTTCTCATAAATCTCCCCCTTCTCCTCACTCTCACTCTCTCTCTACCTCCTCCCTCTTACCACATTCTCATTCATCTTCTCATAAATCTCCCCCTTCTCCTCACTCACTCTCACTCTCTCTCTCTCTCTCTACCTCCTCCCTCTTACCACATTCTCATTCATCTTCTCATAAATCTCCCCTTCTCCTCACTCTCACTCTCTCTCTACCTCCTCCCTCTTACCACATTCTCATTCATCTTCTCATAAATCTCCCCCTTCTCCTCACTCACTCTCACTCTCTCTCTCTCTCTCTCTCTCTCTACCTCCTCCCTCTTACCACATTCTCATTCATCTTCTCATAAATCTCCCCCTTCTCCTCACTCTCACTCTCTCTCTACCTCCTCCCTCTTACCACATTCTCATTCATCTTCTCATAAATCTTCCCCTTCTCCTCTCTCTCTCTCTACTCCTCCCTCTTACCACATTCTCATTCATCTTCTCATAAATCTCCCCCTTCTCCTCACTCTCACTCTCTCTCTACCTCCTCCCTCTTACCACATTCTCATTCATCTTCTCATAAATCTCCCCCTTCTCCTCACTCACTCTCACTCTCTCTCTCTCTCTCTCTACCTCCTCCCTCTTACCACATTCTCATTCATCTTCTCATAAATCTTCCCCTTCTCCTCTCTCTCTCTCTCTACCTCCTCCCTCTTACCACATTCTCATTCATCTTCTCATAAATCTCCCCCTTCTCCTCACTCTCACTCTCTCTCTACCTCCTCCCTCTTACCACATTCTCATTCATCTTCTCATAAATCTCCCCCTTCTCCTCTCTCTCTCTCAAACCCTTTTCCTCTCTCTTCTCATCCTCCTCTCACATTCTCTTCTTTTATCCACCTTTTTTCTCTCTATATCCTTCCTCCTTTGATCACCTCTTTCCTCCTCTTTCAATCTCTCCCTCTCTCTTACCTCACTTAAACTATCTCTTTCTTTTTACATCTCATTCACTATCTCTATACTATAAGACTGCTTTGTAAATTTTATATATATGATATATGAAATTATTGTTTTCTTGACCACAATTACTAATAAACACTTTTTCTTCTTCTCGGAATTTGGTCACGGTTAATATTTAGAACCACCTTTTTGCCAACTCAAGCTAGCCTTCAGTAAGTAAGTTTTTTGAATTTTTTTGTGATGAATGTAAAGTAGATATGACAAATACCCATTGTTTTGGTTAGTTTATAACCCTGAGGATGTCTTAAAATAAAAACGAAACGTTGGCGAAAAGGTGATTCTAAATATTAACCCTGACCAAATACCGAGAAGAAGAGAAAGCGTTTATATGATATATTTATATATCTATATTTACATATTACATTAACTGTATCAGTGTTTGTATCGGTCGGTGGACGCATTCACGTCTCCGCTTCTTCATTCCTTCTCCTTTTTCTTTTTCTGCTCTCCTGAAGAAGGCAAGACAGCCGAAATGATCGAGAATCGTGAGTGTTAGTCCTCTTTTTGGTGTTCTCTAGTTGTAACTTGAATTATATATTTACATATCTATATTGTAATATTCTCTACTAAAGTTTTCATAATTCACTAATACCAGACTCCAATTATGCATTTAGTTTTGTCATTGAGGATTAAAATGTTGTGTGCGAGTTGGTTCAGAAATTGTGTCTAGAGTTGCTATTGACTTTAGCAGCAGCGAGGCATTGAATCAATGATCCAGTATAATACTGCGCACTGTGGGCCTGTCACGTATCTCACCACTCAATCTCAAGTCTTATTGCTTTTGCATCTCTGCCAATTAATCCCCAATATATATATATATATATATATATATATATATATATATATATATATATATATATATATATACCACTTGTAGCAAATTATTTATTCATTTACTTTTAGAAGGGATCAGCTGTAACAGCAAGGTGAACTTGAATCACGATTCAACTTTTTATTTAAAAGATGAAACATTTTATACTTACTTCATAGTGAATATTAACAAAATCAGATATATGTTGAAGATCATAAACCTGAGTAAGTATGGCTTGTAACTGTTGATTGAGAATTAATAAACAAAACTGTAGCCTTTTTCTTGTTAAACTGAGATTCAAAGAACACAGCAGCCACTTTTAATTCCTAAAATTCCATCAAAATCGCAAACCCTGTAACTGTGGATTTCAAAAAAATAACGCATAAGTCATAAAACAATATTAACGCAATTCAGAAATAAGGAAATAAACTAAACTTAATTTTTAAATCAAACAAAAATATTAATTACTTGTTTAATCTGTAATAGCGTGCTATTAACTGATATTGATGGATTCAAAAAATTACGTCTCGACAGAAAAAAAAAAGTTTAATATGAAACCAACAACGCGTTTCGAACACTTCGTTTTCTTCTTTTAGATGTTAACCTGAAGAAGAACACAAAGTGTTCGAAGTGCGTTGTTAGCTTCATATTAAACTTTTTTTCTGTCGAGACGTAATTCTTGAGATTCTCCAATATAAACAAAGCTCTGTATTAGACAGACATTTCATCTCTAATTTCGATCTAAAAATTGTTTTAAAGTATATTTAAATCATTGAAGAAAAAAAAATTATTTCTATTCTACATTTGATAAAGATTTAACCAAAAAAGTTGCTGATTCATTTATATGATAAAGTATTTTATCTTTTACGTTTTGGATAATTTAAAATGTTAGTGATACTTCTTAATTAAGACATCTTTTTGAATATATTTCAATAAGTATTTTCATACTGGGCATTCTCTTTTTTCAAAAAATTTTATAATAAGTATCTAAAAATCATAATGATGTCTCTAATGTTTTTTACAATACTAAGAAGAAATATTAATTATTCAATTTGAGAGTTATAAAGCTGACAATTTTATAGTAAATATTTGACATTGGCTAAAATGTAGTCAGAACTATACTAAACTTGTAAAGAGCTTACTCTTCTAGAGGAAAGAAGAGGAGATGGTGTTTGACTATCAACATTTCTTTGTTTAGCTCTAATTCAGAGCTAGTAAAGAACATTTTGAGAATTCTTTGATGACACTTTTTTCGCAAATTCAGTGATGTCAGATGGCACATATTTATTGAAAAAATACAAGGATTTTCTTTCTTATAGTAAAAAATGGCTCCATCGGTTTCTCTTCATTCGTCCATCTCATATGATAGTATAATAGCAAGGCTCCATTCACGGTTTCTGTTTCTTGTATAAACTCCTTACGCTGTCTATGTAAGAAGAACAGGCTTTCACTTTTCATCAGATTTATATTCTGATAATATATTATATATATAATATATATATATATATATATATATATATATATACAGATATATATATATACATAAAAAGATTTCACATAAACACGTGAAACAATAATCAATGATCAAACCACAATAAGAAATGGGAAAACAAGACTAAGATCTTTCAACCGTAACAAGCGGTCTTCGTCAGAGTCAAAAATCCAACAGTTGGGTTTTTGACTCTGACGAAGACCGCTTGTTACGGTTGAAAGATCTTAGTCTTGTTTTCCCATTTCTTATTGTGGTTTGATCATTGATATATATACATATACAGATATATACATATCTGTATACATCTATACAGATATATACATACATATATATATTTCACTGATAAAACGAAATACGATCCAAACTGGACACAATACGAGTTCGAGATTAACAAAGAGCAACACACAAAGTAGGGAAACACACTTACAGACTCAAATTTTCGGGTAATCCGTCTTCAGGAGAAAAGAGAATGGGAGACCAAGCACGTTGTAGGCGCAACGGCAAGTAACCCAAGTAACGGCAAGTAACGCCTACAACGTGCTTGGTCTCCCATTCTCTTTTCTCCTGAAGACGGATTACCCGAAAATTTGAGTCTGTAAGTGTGTTTCCCTACTTTGTGTGTTGCTCTTTGTTAATCTCGAACTCGTATATATATTATATATATATATATATACACATACACAGAGTATATATCATATATATACTCTGATATATATTCTGATATATTCTTCGAACAAAAAAAAAACTGTTCGATGGATCTTGCACAAACAGCTTCCTGGTAAACACCACGTTGTACTCGTATTGTCGGACAAGCTATTGTCTGAAGCCACCATAACGAACAATTCTTTTCAGCTGTCATTACTGGCACCTTTCTGCTATAATAGTTGAACATTTATCAAAGACTCCAATTCTGTCCGACTGTTTTCTTCAAAGTTTCATAAATTTCTTTTCCTTTTGTTTTCCTATATAAAGAAAAATACATGAGAATAGTTTTTCTAGACTGAAGAAATCTTCAAAAGTAGTTCGTACAAGTATTAAGAGCTGAATAACATCCACTTAATGAGAACTTTCAATCCAAGAGAAAAGAATAAGCTTTTTCTTTTAAAACCTAGCAAAGGAAGGATCTTTTACTAGCTCGCTCTTGTCAACAGCCCTTCTAAAAATGGCTTCATGTAAAATACCTGTGATGCTTTTTTTAAAAACTTCAAAACCTTTTGTCATGCAAACGAAGCACTTTTTAATTAAAATATCATCAAAACGGTCTGTTATGTCTTTTGCTAACTCAAGCGATACAAAGAATGCGTCTGAGAATGTAATACTTTACTAAACATATATGCTTCTTGTTTAAGATTGCTTTTAAATCTACAACTATTATTAGAGGACTACATGAATTTCTTTAGATTATGCTTCCAGGTATTATAACAGGCAATTCAAATATTATAGCGCAACTCGAGTGGAAGGCCTATTTTTGAATATTATATAAACTCGATTTTAACACACACACATACACACGCGCACACACACGCGCGCACACACACTCACTCACAGACAAGTCTGTTCATAGGTATACTGTCTTGCGGGTACACTCATCCTTCAGTGATGAAGGGTCTTTGGTGGCTGATACTGTAGTTTGTGGACCGTTTGTAGCTTTGTTGGCGCAGTTAAAAGCTATTAAGTGATTTATGTGGGTGTCAGTGCTGGTCGGTTAGTCAACGTCAAAGGTCAAAGGTCGCGACACCTCTTGACTTGTTTTACAATCTGAATAGTACACACACACTAGTAATTCCGTCATTCAATATGTTATTGAGACTCACTATTTTTTTCTTCTTGACCCCTTCTCCTTTCATCAATCTGCTGTCATCAGTGTCATCAGTGTTTACTGGTGTCATTCAATTGCTAAGGAATGTCAGAAAGGTCAGTGGTCATTCGAAAAATGACCTTAAATAAGATAGTCTACTAGCTGACAATGATTAAGTTTTTAATAATTTCAAAAGAAGAGATACTCGAGTTGACATCTCCTCTTGTAATTCTTGTGATCTATGGTAGTTCATCCCAATTCAATGCATGACCTACTACAACCTCCCATTCAGAACAAACCTCATTCATGGTAATGTAAGTAACCCCACTTTTAAGGTTGATGTCTATATTAAATTACTTATAGAATACCAAAGGCTAAGTTGCAAGTAGTTCTATATTGATGCTTATGTGTTTCATGTAAAAAGGTCATCAGTAAAATCAATTTACTGATTTATTTTCTATTAGATAAAATACTTTTACACATGATAAAACTGAATTATATATATTTTATATTGATACTTAAGTTTATATAATATTTACAGTGGAACATGAAGAAATAAATAAATTAAAAAACACTTATACACACGTGAGCACAAGCACACAACACACACACACACACACATATATATATATGGAAGACCTGACCCTCAATAACAAAACCAACCTAATACAATTGAATAGAAGAGGTCAATAACAATTTTTGAGAATATATATAAATATATATAATCAAACCACAATATGACATCGGGAAAAAAGACTAAGATCTTTCAGTCGTAACAAGCCGACTTCCTCGGAGTCAAAACCCAACTGATTTGTTTAATCATTGATTGTTATTTAACGTGCTCATGTGAAATCTTGTATATTATATATATATAATATAATATATATATATATATATATATATATATATATATATATATATATACAATCTCCAAAACCTTCCCTTCAACGATTGCTTCAGGTTAAAGTATTAAGAAAACTCTCAAATGATGACACCCAGACCACTCTAAGGGCTTCTGAGGAAGCCTTCATTTGGTTATTGGGTGGAAGAAATTCCCCTGGTCTAAATTTAATCAGATGATTTTTTTTTCTCGTTTAATTTCAGTTTTATGTTTTTTTCCTTTCCTTTCTCTTTTTTACTTTTCTCCTCCCTTTTACTTAAATATCACTTTTATAATTTTACTTACTCACAGCCTAAACTGGTCCATGTTGGTAAGGTGGCTGCACTGCATGTCATTGTATAGCACCAGTTTACATCGGCCAGTGGACGCATTTACGTCTCCGTTCCTTCATTCTTTCTCTTTTTATTTTCCTTCTTTCTACTCTCCTGAAGACGGCAAGACGCCGAAATTATCGAGATTCGTGAGTGTTCGTCCTTTTTCTTGTGTTCTCTAGCTGTAACTTTAATTATATATATATATTTGATGACGACGAATGTCGAAATATCGTTGTTAGTCTTTTTTGTGTGTTTTTTGTATACATATAAATCAATAATCAACAATAACTCTTGATATAATATATGAATCAAATACCACAATAAACAAATATATTAATTAAATTGCTCTAAGGCCTTTCATGACAACATCATCAGAGCGGTAAATGAAACAACAACAAAAAAAAAAACGTAATAACAAGTTAACTTGCTGATTGAAGTCTTCAAGATTGCAGGATTGTTATTATGTTTTTTTTTTTTTGGTTGTTGTTTTATTTAGCTCTCTGATGATGTTGTGACGAAAAACCTTAGAGTATTTTAATTAATATATATTGTTTATTGTGGTATTTGATTCATATATATATATATATATATATATATATATATATACCATGATAAATGAAAAGAGTCCGGCAGGACAGATAACACTTAAAATAAACAGTGACACATAGACTGAAGCATAACAAAGACTCACTTTTCAATATTTCAACAGTAATGGCGGTCGAAATATTGAAAAGTGAGTCTTTGTTATGTTTCAGTCTATGTGTCACTGTTTATTTTAAGTATATATATATATATATATATATATATATATATATATATATAAACTAGAATTTAAAAAGAACACATAGAAAGGAAATCACTGAACTCACTACTATATTTCGATGTCCTCGTTCGTCTTCAGGAAAAGAAGTGAATCGCTCCAAAGGCTGATAACGACTGACTTGGCGTTCGAACTGAAGCACTCAAACAGTGTAGCCAACTTTCGGAGGAGAGGTAGACAGGGAAGATAAAGAGATAAAAGCCAAATAAAAATTAAAAAATGAAAACATTTAACTAAAATAAAATTAAAAGCTGTATATATATATATATATATATATATATATATATATATATATATATATATATATAATTTAAATTACACAAAGCACGACACAGAAAAGAGAATACAAAGAAAACTTACAGAATTCAATATTTCGAACTGTTGTTCGTCATCAGGAGAGTAGACTAGTAGAGAGACGAAGTGAGAGAGATCTCCCCACGTCGAAGAACGGAGCGCGAAAATATATATATATATATATTTATTTTATTTACTCTTCTTTATATAATATAGGAGGTCTCAGAGCTTATTTTTTCTTTATTCTGATTCTTCCTACGACATTTTGTCTCATATACATATCTTAGGTGTTGCTGGTCTGAATACTGGGCGGTGACTGAGTGTCGGCTTGGCCACAACCACCAGCTACTCGCCAAGCCGACACTCAGTCACCGCCCAGTATTCAGACCAGCAACACTTAAGATATATATATGAGACAAAATGTCGTAGGAAGAATCAGAATGAAGAAAAAATAAGCTCTGAGACCTCCTATATTATATATATATATATATATATATATATATATATATATATATATATATATAAAATAAATTCAAAACGAAGGAAACACACAGAAAGACACAGACATAACTTACATCGATATTTCGATGTGAAATATATATATATATACTGGGACGCACAAGCGCAGACACACACACTAAATTCTCTAAACTGAATGTTTATCATTATTACATATATATTTTACTGATTTAAAGACAGAGCGATGTACACTTACGCCCATGAATTCTAATGAGGCGGTGTTATTGAGACGGCGGTGGGTGAAGGGCTGCGTTTGGGAAATAGTTTGAATCCTAGTTGACAAGTTTAAGGTCTTAACCCTTTCAGCAAAGCCATTCAGTTTGGACTTTCAGGACTCCCCTTTTAGTAATACCTTTAGAAAGCCTATTTGCTCTTATTGACTTCCGCTGATACCGAGATCTCTCGATAATGTCAAAGTTTTACTTTCCTTTCACTTGTACTCCTATTTCAATATTTACAAGAGTAGCTGTAGAACAAATAACTTCCTTTTTTATTATACTACCTATATTTGTCTAAAGTATCAAAACCATCTTAAATCATTCGTTGTGCAATCCGTAATTGTGTGCTATTTACTCATTCTGAGGTAAAATAGATAAACCAACAAAAGTCTCCACACAATGAAGTTTCATTCAACAACAACAACGCGTTTCATCAGGAAGGCACTACAATACAAATTGTATCTAATCAGCTACAAAATTAGAGTGAAATAATAAAATCATTATTATTTTTAATAAATATATATAATATTATTATTATTATTAATGTTTGTTACAAACAAGAACATATTTAGAACTTGTACTATAGTTTCTATTTGAATATGAATTGATGTAACACGAAGTTAAGAGAATGGAAGAAATAGAGAAGTAAAATTAAAATGATTAAGACAATTCAAGTTAAGAGAGAAAAGGACATCAAATCGCCTTGAATCAATAAACATTATTGACTTAGTATTACATTCATTTAGCCTCATTCCAAAGAAAAGGAAATTCGGTCTTTTCGAGCTAGTTGTGTCCTCCCTCAGGACACAATTGTAAAAATCATTCAACTTATTTTCTATAAAATAAAGAAATAATTTACCCACTCAATTATTTTACTATCATGTGCTAAAAAAAAAATATTTGTAAGTTTTATTTTTAGTTGGTGAAAGACCTAATCACGTAATGGCACCAGTTGGTTTCTTCATAATAATTTAACTTGACTCTGCTCTTTATAAGCAATCTTATTGCGTTGCTAGGGTACCAGGGGGATAGCAATGGTGGCAGATCCACCCCAGGCAGCCCTAACCAGGGGGCTGCATTTTGAGGGGATAAAAATGGAAAATAGAAAAAAATTAAAATAATAAAACTAACAACAATCTGAAATTTTATACCAAAAGAGTTTTTAAGGGGATAAAAATGGAAAAAAAATCAATAATAAAAGCTAATAAAAATCTGAAATTTTATACCAAAAGTGTTTTTAAGGGGATAAAAAAATTAAAATAATAAAAGCTAACAAAAAATCTGAAATTTTATACCAAAAGTGTTTTTAAGGGGATAAAAATGGAAAAAAAATCAAATAATAAAAGCTAATAAAAATCTGAAATTTTATACCAAAAGTGTTTTTAAGGGGATAAAAAAATTAAAATAATAAAAGCTAACAAAAAATCTGAAATTTTATACCAAAAGAGTTTTTAAGGGGATAAAAATGGAAAAAAAATTAAAATAATAAAACCTAATAAAAATCTGAAATTTTATACCAAAAGAGTTTTTAAGGGGATAAAAATGGAAAAAAAAATTAAAATAATAAAACCTAATAAAAATCTGAAATTTTATACCAAAATGAGTTCTTAGGGTCGGAATTGCTTTTTATGTTTTAATATTTGTATGTTTTTATATTTGTCTATACTGTTTTTAAACAGATTTTCAACTGTAATATTGGCAAATTAAAAAATAATAATTAAATTTTACATTTATTTTACATTTTTTACTTTACTATAAGTAAAGTATAGTGATCGTGAAAAAATTCGATCTCGAGATTTTGACGGAATTACATGTTTTGAGGTACCAGAAGTCGTTTTATGACGTTTTTACGATGATGTCTGTGGTGTGTGGGTGGGTGGGTGGGTGGCTGCGTGGGTGGGTGCGTGTGTTAGCATTGCTTGTTACCACGCTACGGTCCAGAATCTTTGATGGATCAAGTTGATATTTTACACAAAAATGGGCCCCATTTAGACGAAGATCCCTATTGTTTGGGAAGAATTATGCATGATGGGAAAGTCACTTTTTTTGCCAAAAACCGTTTTTCTTAAAACATTTATTTCACCTAAACTGATAACCCTAGAGTTTTGAAATTTTGACATTATCTTTGAAGTTACAAATGCAACAAACGAAAAATATATTCAGTATTTTAAGACAACAGGAAATATTTTTTTTTCAATAAAATGTAAAAATTTTGACTTATAATTCAATCTCAAACCTTGTGAGAGCGATACAAGCCATACTGTTTGAAGGACAAGAATGAAACTATGCCTACAAATAGAACATTATATGGCGAATGAGTTGAGATATTTTTTTTTGAAATTACTTTCGCTATAGGGGCGTTACAGTACGATTTGTGTTTTCAGAAAATAATTTTTTGACGCTAAACGGCTCGTTAAAAAATAATGAAAATTTGACCAAAAATGGAACAAAAAATTAGCAATTCACAAAAAAAAATTCATGAAGTTTCAATTACGGGAAAGAGCAATAACGATATAAAAACTGTTTGTTTATTCTAGACTAAGAGATCACCTGCTATACTTGTCGAATTTTTTGTATTTTTTTACATTGTTTACATTGACTTAGAAATTTTTTGAGCGAATCCACTGAGATAAAATTGATGTTTCTAATGGAAAAATGAAAATATATTATTGACTTATAAGAGATGTAAGAGGAATAATATTGTGGAGGTAAATGATAACACTCATTAAAAAAAAATTCGTATATATGTTATTTGACAAAGGGGAAGGAAAATGATCTTATTAAATACTAAGAAGCCATAAAATTCCCAGTATAATAATTCTGTTAAAAACCAAAAATGTAAAAGATAATTCAAAATTGAAATCTTTCGTTTAGAGATTAATAACTGTAATTATCGTACATCTTTAATTAACAAATCACCTTAAAACAACATTTTCTTCGCTGTTTAAGAAGTTTTTCAGAGAAAAAAAGAGTATTTACTGTTTCAAATTTCAAAATTTTACATTAATATTCAATGTAGAAGGATGTCAAGTAAACGATGTAAGAAATCTACTGGCCATTTGAACAATTGCCATGTTCTCTTGTAGGATACTATTTCGTTTCAAGAAATGTTCACTTTGGTTTTTCAGAAATGTTATTACTGCTGTAGTTATACTAATGAAATTATTTGTAAATAATAAATTATTTGTGATGTACAAAAATAAGCTTATAAATTGATATTTCCTTCAATCACTATCTGTACTACCTCAGGAATGACAGGCTAATAATTATATCCCATTTAGATGTTTACGTTATGCTTAAATGAGACGTTATGTTTTATATACTCAAGAAATTTGACATTAAGTTACTTATAGTAAAGTAGAGTGTAGGCCACTCCAGATTTTTTTACATCGCGACCAAAATTTATTGACGCCAAAATTTATTCGCAACCTTTTAATGGGAACAAAAATAAAATTAAAATTTAAAAAAAATATTAAAATTAAAAAAACAGGGAAAATTAAAATATATTTGATCAATAGTAACTTTAATGAGACTGTTGTGCCGCATTAATAATAAATAAATTATTTATTTAATTTAGTCCTTTATTTTCTATTTAAAAATAAACAATTTAAAACATTTTAGGACCCCCGTTTAACCCTTTGACCCACCGGTTGAAGACCCTTGGGCTAGAGACACGCTGGACAGGCCTTTTAGAGATAAGGGAGCTTTAGATAAGGCATGCCCTTAAAGATAAAGCATCTCAGTTAATGTGGACTTTTGGATATTGAATAATAAAAAATACTACTTGATTAAACAGATTCTTCTTCAGAAACACAATTCTTTTTCAAAAGCTTCAAATGTCTATTTATTAGTTTATAAGCCTTGGATAAGCAAACAAAATATTTCGTATTAATACTTTGATAGAAAATGGAAATGAAAAGTGATTAACTGATTATTTTAGATTTAATAAACTCTTTTCATTTTACCTCAATAATATTATACACATCGTATACGGGAGTAGGAGTCGTTTGACATGTTTCGGGCAACAGCTGCGTCACATACAGTTCATCGTAAGTTCATGTAACTTCATAACTAGTGGTGTTAACTAGATGATCATTGTCTTAGTGGTGCTTAAGCTTCATATCTATGACCCTAAAATTAATTTAATAATATCAATACGTAATAAATTAATTTTCCATTTTATTTATTTAAATCGAATATTTAATTTATCATTCGTCATCGGAAAAGATGACTTGATTACGTTGGGAATAATAAATGGAATAATAAAAGAATTGAATTAGTTAAATCATAAAAAAAACAAATAAACTGTAAAATTAATGTCTAAATACAGTGGTACCTCGGTTGTCGACCATAATTCGTTCGAGTTTGTTGGTCGAAAACCGATTTGTTCGAAAACTGAAACATTTTTTCCCATGTGAAAGAATTGTAAGTATTTTAATCCGTTTTGGCCAAAGAAAAATACCTACAAAATTAAGAAAACGTGTATCTAAACAACATTAAAGACCTAAATGTGTACATAATATAGAATAAACATAAAAAAGAAGTAATATAAACCATTTTGTATATTTACATACCTTTTGAACAGAGGTGTGATTGCATACAGGGTGACGCTGCGTACGTTTCGGCTCCACTCGGCTGTTTTCGGTTCCATTTTGAGTTTCGAACACCGAAATCTGTTCGAGTTCGGAAGCATTTTTACTCGAATTTTTTGGTCGAAAACCGAATTGTTCGAATAGTGAGGAGGTTGAAAACCGAGGTACTACTGTATTAATATTATAATTAATTTAGGCATCATTTATTTTGAAGTGAACCAAAGCGATGACTGATGAGTCTGCATCAAGATGGACATAGTCCGAAAATGACCAAACATGATGCTATCAGTTACTAATCTGGTTTAAACAAACGTGTGGGTACTCAAAATATGCCTATATTATTATTCCTCATTAGGTAACCCGAAAATAAAAAAAAAACACTTTTAAAGAATAGTGGTATGGTCTTGTGCAGCATTAGTATGGCTGTTGTCCATGGGTTCTCAACCCCGGGGTAGCAACCCCAAATGGGGTCGGCAAACGATCTTCTTGGGGTTGCAAAAAAAATAAGATTATTAGAAGTAAAATAGTCTGAAACATGTACAATTTTCATTTAACGCTAGCAACGCTAGCCTCAAAAAAAAGAGCAATTTTCTTATCCCTAAAAAAATTCTTATTCCATATAAATTTTTAAATTATATATATAAAAAATGTAATATATAAATAAAAATAAATACTTATTACTACTTAATTAATCGTTATTTTGAAATTAAAATAATAATTTCCGACAGAATGACTTGCAGGGGACTCATAATGCAGAATATAGAAAGCAAAGCCAACAACACACAAACCATCCTAGGTAGACTGGCTTAATTAACGGGATATGTTGTGAAGGAAATTTATTTTTTTTTCTGGCTTAATTACAGTTCCTGATAATAACGATGGCTATTAGTAAAATCGATCAAGCTTTACTAAAATACAATTACAACAGAGTTTTTTCTGTATGCACGAGTATATTAAGAAACCAAAACAGTATGTGTGTTCTTTCAAAAACTGCCATGATTGAATATCTTCTTATTGATGAAGAGCAGGTTATAAGATGGTTAACTACCATTGGATAACAAATTAAGAAAAACCTGTGTGGTAATATCACAGCGGTATAGAAATTTGCTTCACCACACAGGGTCCCTGCTTCACCATTGTCTGTTTCATAATTTAAAATTTTACGAAAACAATATTTAAATGTATTCAGGACATCGTTTCAGTAGCTATATCGTTTCTTGAAATATAGAGCTAGCTGTAGGGGGCCATGTTAGTTCAGTAGCTAACGTGCTCGCCTTAGAACTGGTAGGTCGGGGGTTCGATACCCACCTGGCCTTCGATATATTCACGTGGGAGGTGATTAAATTTAGCATTTTGGTCTTCAGAGTGGGCGTTAAGCGTCGGTACTATATTAGACACTCTTGAAGATCCCTACTCCATATAAACTTGAGTTAGGCAAAATTTAGGACTTCCAAAGTAAAAACAACCACTGCAACCTGAAGGTTACCTACTACTAATAGTAGTTTTTCTAGGACAAGCAAGGCCAGGTGATTTGTCATTTTCGTGATTTTACACTTCATCGTAGCTAAAAGTAAAATTTCTCAGTAAAACAACTGTTTATTAATTCATTTTTTACTTTTTTTTTAGTTTTGCGATAAAAATTCATTAAGAACGATTGTTGCTTTGGGATTTTTAAAATAATTCCTTTATTTTTAATATGTGTTTGATAAAAGGCATATTCAATAATTTTGCCTTCATTTCATGAGGGTAACAAATATTAAAAGAGAAATTAACTTATACTCTCAGTTTTTTGCCCTTATTCACCTAACTGAGCAATAACTCTTGACTCCTTTATCCTGGTAAAAGCTTCTCTGAAAGTATTTATTTAAATAAATTCATTAAAAACAACAAGGTTACCAATCATCTTAAATAACAAAATTTAGAGTGGTTTACACTCAATATTACTATAAGTAAACCTATCACAAGACTTACTGATAATCAATTCATTCAATTAATTTATTTTAATACAGTTATAGTGTAAAAGTATTGTCAAACTACAAGAAAAGTTAATCAAGTAATTGTAATGAGTGATTACAATTATTTTTAATAATAATTTCATGAAAGATGAACTAAAATACTTTAATTTATTATGTTGTTTACATAATTCTTAAGAAAAGGTCTTTATTAAGACATTTTAAACTTATTTTCGAATGAATATATGAAAGTAATGTAAATATAGATTAGTACAAAAGGAAATAAACAACCTAAACAATTTGCCTCTCCTTGAAAATAATGTATTTTTAGACATAATACTTAGATTCTTCAAAAAACAGGACAAATATATTTCCTGTGACATCATTCTAATGAGTCATATTTCACACTACAATCAATGATCAAACCACAATAAGAAAATGGGAAAACAAGACTAAGATCATTCAACCGTAACAAGCGGGATTCGTCAGAGTCAAAAACCTAACTGGGTTTTCAGACGACGTTCTGACGAAAACCGCTTGTTACGGTTGAAAGATCTTAGTTTTGTTTTCCCATTTTCTTATTTTGGTTTGATCATTGATTGTTATTTCACGTGTTTATGTGAAATTCTTTTATTTATACTACATGTGAATAATACTTTTAAGTTTTGCCGCAAAAGACGTATTTATCTTTTGAATCATGCTAATATATCTAGCCGTAAACTAATGGTTATCTTTATATCCATGCCTACATTGCTTTGATATAAGGTAAAAATGTAAAGCTTTTTAGAGTATAAACATTTTGACTGATGATTCACACAGGTTGTGAGCATGTTACAGCTGTTTTACAGGTTTGGTTTGCGGTGATTTACTGGTATTTTCCAAAGGAGGTGACAACCATCCTGCAAACCTTCCTCTTTCGACATCAGATTGCATATCCTCAAATAGCTTCATATAAAAGACAATAAGTCTTGTTTAAACATTCAAAATAGTGACCTGAATGTAATAACTAGTTTAAAAAAATTTTGATTCGAATTATAAGTTAGTAAAAGAGGTAGGTGTAGGGACGCGCAGGTAGTTGGGTTCAGAACCCTGCCCTATATGCCTACACAGGCCATTTGACTGATCAGAATGAAATTATACCTAAAAACAGAGTATTATTCGGGGGATGGGATGAGGTATTTTTTAAAATTATATTAACAAAAAAGGGTGTTTTGGAACATTTCTTTTCAAAACACCCTTTTAATCACTAAACGACTTACTATAGGACAATGCAATTTTGTAAAAAAAAAAAAAACTGAATCTAAAATAAGCATTAACTAAAAATAATTTCATACAATTCCGATGACAGCAAAGGGCAATATACCTATAAATACTAAAAATCCATCTTGGAATGATGTATCATTTGCTATAATTGTCGGATTTGTTCACATTTGTGACGGATAGAGTGACGGCTTCTTTTATAATAGTTTAGATTGATAAAACAATACTTGGAAATGATATTAAACAAGCACAACCGAGATGTTTGAACTTAAGAGGTGAAATAACTCGTATTTGAAGGATAGGAAACTGATTATCAGGTAGAACAGCAGCACTCCAAAGGCTTTAGTTTCTCAACACATGTTTGACTGGAATAGTGAAGCATTCAGAGTTCTATCAACCTATTTCTATTGTAAGAAAAAACTCTCTAAACACTTCTACAAAATACTCGTCAATTTCAAAAATTACGTTTCTACACAAACAAGTTTAATATGAAAACTACCAATGCTTTTTGAACACTTGTTAAAAATTTTTTTTCTTAGATGTAAACCTGAAGAGGACACCAAGTGTTCGAAACTCACTGTTAGTTTTCATATTTAACTTTTTTTTTTGTGTGGAGACATAATTTTCTGAAATTCCCCTATATGAGTAAATACCACACTTTAACAGATTGAAATTGTCATATTAAGTCCAAATATATATAATATTATTGTAAAAGAAAAAAATAGTATAACATGTAATACTTTGTGTGGAACATGTTTCAATAAAGAATTTAAAAAAAGACAGATTGCAGAAGTAATTAATTTCTAAACATGTAAAATTTACTTGAGGGAAGTCAGTTATATTACCGTTACAGTTATTACAGTTATATTACAGTTATTTTACGGATGCTACAAATGAGGCTAAAACTCATGCCTACAGGGTTGCTTTTAAAAAAAAAAAAAATCAAACACAAGGAGTTATTTTGTGTTTTATATTATTAATATGGCAAACCGTCATACCTAACGGTATAACTAACCTAAGATTAGTTAATTAGTTGCGATTGAAGATGGACTACTTCCGAAAGTGCTCCAACGACCCCAAGATCATCGTACGAGGTATGACGGTTTGCCATATTAATAATATAAATCATACTAACATCAGTGGTAATAACAATATGCATATATTTAGTTATTTTGTGGCTTAATGGATGCAAATTTGATACTTTTTCGTACATGTTCCATGTTGTGCCGAACATTATGAGGTTTCAATCTTCCTAAATAGAACTTAATGGACAATCATTAGTAGTATGAATTATATTTGTTTATAAATAATTTTATTCATCTATTAATTAAAAGTCTTATCTGATACATTCGTAATATGCAGCGATATATTCATATATGCAAAAGAAAGATAACTTCATATCTTGTTGACATAAATTTAATCAACCATTAGAAATGTAAATGTTGATTGTATTATTATTTTATTCTGTTTTAAAGTCAAACAGTGCAATTTAGTCTGAATTGTTAATGAAGATTCATAGCACGAGCTGTTATTCTTAACAAAGTCTGAACTCTCTATTGGTCATGCCAGGGCTTCTCAATTTTTTTTACATGTAGAAATAAAATAGGATGAATATAACGAAGATTTTTTGATATAATTTTGCCCGCTCATGTAAATATACAAAATTCTCATCTAGAATAATTCTGCAAGCCATCCATGCTTGAACAAGTCATACACAATGATTCTGCAAGCCATCCATGCTTGAACAAGTCATACACAATGATTCTGCAAGCCATCCATGCTTGAACAAGTCATACACAATGATTCTGCAAGCCATCCATGCTTGAACAAGTCATACACAATGATTCTGCAAGCCATCCATGCTTGAACAAGTCATACACAATGATTCTGCAAGCCATCCATGCTTGAACAAGTCATACACAATGATTCTGCAAGCATCCATGCTTGAACAAGTCATACACAATGATTCTGACAAAGAAGCAGCTGCGCTTTTAATTATTTCTGGATCAAATACTAAAAGAAACTGTGAAATAAGTCAAGCATTTACAAAAAAAAAATTAAATTGGACACATCTTAAGCTTATTTCAAAAAAATTGACCACAAGAGGTTATATTCGCTGTGGTTCAAGACCTCGCAATACAATTAAAACAGCAGTTAAGCGAGTCTTATTCTAAAAAAAAAGATATAATGTAAAATAAATTGGAACGTAGTTGTCAAAAACAATAAGAAAAATTTCCAAAATTACAAGGTGATTGAATGGTTAGTTTTTTAAAATTTTTCGGGAGCCCCCTAGGTCCGTAACCATTCACCTCCCTAAAATAATCAGAATTTTAGACAAATAAAAAAGTAACATTTAATAATTTAATTTGAAATCCTTTTTTTTAAATAATCCAAAAGTTTGTTTCATACATATTTAAAAAAAAAACACAATTAAAAGGACTTAGATAGAATTTGTAAATCAAATAAATTTCAATACAAAAGTTAAGAAACCCCGAATTTAATGTGGTGTTTTCACTTAAATTTAAAATTTTTATGAAATTTTTTTTGGAAATAAATCCCCAAAATCCTTTTTGTTGGAAAAAGCACCGACTTTGGGAAAAATTCAGTTTATAAAACATTAGTTAACAGGCATTACTCTTTTAATGTTCCTGGTTTTGAATGTAAAAAAATATGAATGTTTTGGGTTTTATAAAACTCACAATATTTATTTAAACGTTATAAATCAAAAAGTTTAAAACTGAATTTAAAAAAAAAAAACAGGAAACAAGGACAAAGATAAGAATTGTTTCACATTGGGCTGTTTTCCCAAACTACCCTTCTAAAAGCCCAAAATTTCATCTTTTCCAAACTACTTTAAATTTTATTAAAAAAAGTTTTTGTTGGTGAATAAACCAAAATCAGTGTTTTTAAAAAAGAGTGATACTTAGCACAAACCCAAATTTAAAACTTTGTTTAACAAAAGCAATTTTTCAATAATAAAATATCGTTTTCCTTAGTTTTATGAATATGTTTTTACTTTTAAAATTAATATATAAAAAATAAAAATAAAAAAATATTTTAAAAATTAAAATGTTTGGTTTTGTTTTAAAAACTTCAAGGGGGCCTAAATGTAAATATTTTTAAGGGAGGCGTATAAATCAATTTGGAAACCACTATCTAAGGAAATAAAATAACAGGAAAAGAGGAGGGACAAAAGAAGATGTCTTCAACTGTTCCTTCTTTTTCGCATCCCAATTCTTTTTTAAAGTCTCTTTGTTTTCTCTTTCTTTTTCCATTACTTTCAATCAAATATAAATATAATTTTTTTTGTTGTGTTTTAAATCTATT
This sequence comes from Hermatobates lingyangjiaoensis, assembly GCA_026182355.1. Lineage (NCBI taxonomy): Eukaryota > Metazoa > Arthropoda > Insecta > Hemiptera > Hermatobatidae > Hermatobates > Hermatobates lingyangjiaoensis. The sequence continues at coordinate 169,073 of JAPFBL010000396.1, read as the reverse complement.
AAATCCAAGGTTTTCAATAAAGATGGGATACTTCGCGAACAACCCAAATAAAATTCTTTGTTTGAACAAGTTTTTTTTTGGTTTTTTTTTTTAATTAATATAACCCATAAGAGTTTACACCCAAGGTTTAAAGAACTAACTCTTCTTTGGCTTTTCTTAAGCCGAAAGTTGAAAGTGAGGCAAACCACAACAAAAAACAAATTTTATTTTTTTTTTTTAAATAATTATCAAATTGTTACGGAATTTTTTATCTACAAACACTTCTTCTCTCTTGGTGATAAGCACTTTGCCAACTTTCCCTTTATTTGATAGGGCTATATTACAACTTTTTAAGAAAATGCCCAATTTCATTTTATTGTTTTTTTAAAGTTAAACTTGAAGATGGTCCAAAAATAAAGACACCGTTGGCAAAGGTTGTTCCCTTTTTTTTCCCTGAAACGGAGGAAAAGGTTTGTAATATGTTTCTTTCTTTTGTGCACCTATTCTTTTCAACTTTTTTTATTTATCTCTTTCCGAAAGTTTACATTCGTGTTTCTTTTCTTGGTTCCTTTAAAATTCTAGTTAATAAATAAGGCCCAACAGGACTTTTTATACTAGGTTCAAAAACTTTTCTGCCCATCGCAAAGTAAAATTCTTTAATCTTTTTTTGTTAAATTTTTTGGGTTTTACCTTTCCGGGAATTTATAAATCCAATTAAAAAAGGTACACAAGGTAGAAAAAGAACAACCACTTCATCTTTGGACCATCGTGTCATCAGGAGAGAAGAGTGAGGAAGGTGAGCGAACAGACAAACACCAAACCACAAAACAACAATAAAATTTTAAAAAAAAAAGATTGATGATTTTTCTTTAAATATATATGATTAGGTATTTTTCTTGACCCAAATTACTAACAAACCTTTTTCCTTCTTCCAATTTTCAGGGTAAAAATCGAATCACCTTTTTGCCAACGTTTCGTCTTTATTTTAAGACATCCTCAGGGCTATAAACTAACAAAAAAACAATAAACACTTTCTAAAGTAGAAATGATAAATGTCCATTGTTTATTGTTTTTTTGTTAGTTTATAGCCCTGAGGATGTCTTAAAATAAAGACGAAACGTTGGCAAAAAGGTGATTCCATATATTTACCCTGACCAAACTCCGAGAAGAAGAAAAAGTGTTTGTTATATATATAGATTTTACCTATCGTTTCTGATCGTCACCTAATAATCTTTTCACTTTTTCTTATTAATAACTCTCTTACAGAAAGTTTTGACATTTCTGTGTTTCCAGTCTATCAGAGTACTTATATTAATTCATATTGGGTTAAATAGACAAATCAAAGTCTCCACACATAAAGAAGAAGCTTTTTTTTTTATTCTACGCGTTTCGAAAACTTCGTGTTCATCGTCAAGTAAACTTCTACAATACAATCGTTTTTGTAAACTTCTAAAAGTTACACAAATAACAGGAATTTTATACAATCAAATGAAAAAAGGATGACATACCCAAAAGGTAGGAGTAGACATCCAACCAGCGTCCATCTTTCAACTGAGAAATCTAGGTCATGTGGAGAAATCTAGGTCACGTGAGATAGAGGGGGGGGGGGGTAGTTAAAGATAAGGGGACAAAGGAGTTGGGTATGCTTAGAAACAGTGATGGGCTATAAAACAAGCCAGGAAAACTCTATTCTGGAGGGAAGATTCCTTTTTTTTTATACACATAAAATTGTTATAGAAACAATCTGAGAAGATTTGGACATCCCGGACTTTGCTCATTAAGACACGATGATGAATATTGATTTATGGCTTTATTTATTTCAAAAGCTTTCAAGTTAGGCTAGCTCAGTGGTTACGTGCTCACCTCTGAACTGATAGGACCGGGGTTCAATCCTCACCTGGCACTCAATTTATTCACGAGGGAGGTGAATAAATCTGAGCACGTCGTCTCTCGGAGAAGGACGTTAAACCGTCGGTCCCGAGCCTGTATGATGTCAGGTACTCGTTAAAGATCCCTACTCCAAATACATTTGAGTTAGGCAAAATTTAGGACTCCCACTGTAGAATCAATCTTCATTGTGTGGTATCACAAAGGGCCAATGCTTGGCCTACGTGTGTTCCCTTGTGAGACTGCCACTGCAACCTAATGACTAAATACCACACAATTGCAGGTTGCACAACTAATGTGTTAAAAGAGTTGAGTAAAACTAAAGTATTCGAAATATGATAAACCGTCTTAGCTCGTATACTGCTTCTGGAGCTATCTGACCAGTTTTGGGTGCCACGAATCTTCAAAAGGACCTGATACAAGCAGTCTTTATCAGTGTTAAATAACCTACCTATAAGCTGATGTAGGATAGCTCCAGCAGCAGTATACGATATAAGACAGTTTATTCTATTTTTAATATTAAAATTACTAACCTCAGTGGTATTAAACATATGTGTTCCCAGTGTAACCGTTTCGCAATGTAAATATACTGTTGCGCGAATAGTATCGAGTTGCCCGCCTCCGCGTGGTCCACCTTGGGCGTCGCCATGTGTCGCATGGGACGGCTAAAGGGCAAATCGTAAAAAGACAACCTGACTTGATTTAAAAAAGATATGGCCTGAAATATGGCTTATTCAGTTTAAAACATATGGCTTATATGTTTTAAACATATGCATTAATAAAACTGAAGTATTTTAAACTATAATCTACTATTCATATGAGAGAAGAGAGTAATACGTGGTAGGAATAAGGTTTTCAATATCCTTGAGAAGTAACAAAAATAGCAAAGAGGCGTTCAATAACTGATACCGCTTTAGAGGCTTGGTATTAATGTCTTCCGTTTCCGGAATGACATACAGGAAAGACACATCCATTGCAGTCTTACCAGCGGCTTTCGATGTTTATGAACAGGAAGAAGAAACGTCTTCCACTGCCTTAGAACTGACTTCCTTCCAAATCTTTCGTTTCAATATTTCAGAGAACTCAGTTTGTTCAGGCTATTGCTTGAAAGTTATTAGCAGTGAGGAAGTTTTAAGCAGCTTGTTTGTTTGAGCCAACTCCAAACATCAGCGACCTGGAGATGATTCCTGTCAGCAAAGTACACAAGAAAGACCCATCTTCAGCTCCTATTAAGATAGAACTCTATCATAAGTTAATCAGCCTTACTTGTGAGGGATTTTTCCTTCTGTTAACCTTTGTTTTGGTTCTGTCGGTGCCTTCCCGCGACACTTATAAAACTTTGTATTAGAAATAGGTAACAGACTTAATTTATTTATTGAGATTAAAAAAGTATTACTTTAAGAATCACGTCGGGGTCACCAAGTTGGAGAATTATATATTGTATACCTTACTAAAATTAAAATTATCGTAATTACCAAAGAAATAATGATCATAAATTAAGTTTGTAGTGAGCCAAGGTTCACAACAATCAGGAAAAAACAACTTGTAATCCTAACAAAACAAAACCTTTGTTTCACACAGTGATCTTTGTTTACTAAATGTTTGCCGCATCTTCATTTAAAATACTTTCATGAATACTTAATCTTATTAAATACCATAACCAGCAAATAGAACAGTACTATCGAGAACTTACCTACCCATTTTTGCGTTCCAAATTAATGTTTCAAGTCCTGCCCAGAAAGCATATTGAGCTATGCATACATATATATGATATATATATGTTAGCACCAGAAAGATGACCTGATGGTCGATAGCTTGTCTGTTTTTGAACTTGTGAGTATATATATTAAATCAAGTTTTTCTACATGGATGTCTCTAATAGGTTTTTGTTTGTCCACATTGACATGTCTCTGGCCCATATTTATATGGAAATTACCTCAAGTACATCGAAAGTTAATAAGAAAAATCGAAGCTATCAGCAAAAAGGTCGTAAATGCAGAAGCTGCTGCACATTTTAATTCCATTTGTTTACAAGAAGACCTGCTGCCCACTCATACTAATATATATATATATATATATATATATATATATATATATATATATATTATATATATATATATAAAAGATTTCACATAAACACGTGAAACAACAATCAATGATTAAACCACAATAAGAATGGGAAAACAAGACTAAGATATTTCAACCGTAACAAGCGGTCTTCGTCAGAGTCAAAAACCCAACCTCAGTTGGGTTGAAATATGAACCTTGTTACGGTTGAAATATCTTAGTCTTGTTTTCCCATTCTTATTGTGGTTTGATCATTGATTGTTGTTTCACGTGTTTATGTGAAATCTTTTTATCGATGAATACCATGTGCGATACCTACTCCTATTTCTGTCATCTTTTTCCTTGCTTCATCCCTGTAGTGAAAAATTGTTTGTCTAGCTTGACAAAGGCCCATAAATTAAAACTAAAATTAAAATTTTAAATAATTGTTTTAGTGAAAAGGTAATACCTAAATCTCTTATTCCTAAATGTTTGCTAAATATTTGTGAAGGCCCTTTTGATAATTTTCATTCTTTGTTGCTAAAAAAACATATTTATTTGTGCCGGAGTGATGTGAAATTAGCCTTCGGTGATTCAGTGCGTAACAAAATCATCTTAATCAGCTCATCCCTTCCGATTGGAGGAAAGTAGTATCAGTTGGGTTTTTGACTCTGACGAAGACCGCTTGTTACGGTTGAAAGATCTTAGTCTTGTTTTCCCCATTCTTATTGTGGTTTAATCATATATATATATATATATATATATGTAAACTAGAATTTTTAAAAGAACACATAGAAAAGAAATCACTGAACTGACTACTATATTTCGATGTCCTCGTCTTCAGGAAAAGAAGTGAATCGCTCCAAAGGCTGATAACGACTCAGCCTTTAGTAGCTATAGTAGTGAGTTCAGTGATTCCTTTTCTATATATATATATATTTGAACAAATAGGAAAGAGTAGAGAAAGTCACTACAGATCTCACTTCGATATTTCAGCATCCGTCGTCAGATATTTAATAATATTATATATATATATATATAATATATATATATATATATATATATATATATATATGGATTAATTTACCACAATGAAAACAATTTTTTAAAAACAATGCTCTAAGGCCTTTCGAGCATTGTTTTAAAAAAATTGTTTTCATTGTGGTAAATTAATCCATCTATTATATCAAGTGTTATTTTGATTATTATTCATATATATATATATATAACATATATATAATATAAAGAATAACAAGATTTCACAATAAACACGTGAAACAACAATCAATATTCAAACCTAAGAAATTCAAATTTCAAATATAAGAAAAGGTAAAGATGCAATCAGTTATCATAAATAATAAATGTAGTAAAAATATAACAAAATATAATAATAAATCTTTATTACCTATATATGAGTATATTTGGAGACTATTTTGTTAGTTCTTACCCTACAATTTACTTATTTTTATTAAAATTCGCAATTTTCGATTCATAAGGAATCTGCTACTTCATTTTCTATTTATATTTGTTGTTCTTTTTCATATCCCCCACTTGCAGGGATTACACATTTAGTGTTGGTTTAGAAGGCGGAAAGTGTAACTCATTTATTATTTGGCACCCACTTTTAGTTAAAGGTGGCTGGCATTATTGGGAAAGTACACAACAGGCTTTGTAGCAGTGTTGTTTACTGTATTTACTAATCGATTGAATTAGCAATAGCATGAATACAGGCAGGAAAAAAAAAACATTTATCCTGCTAGAACCTGAACAGTTTGAAGGTCATTTCACTTTTACTCCAAATTGAAACAATACCAATACTAAATTGAACTCGTGACTCATTCTAGAGAGAGAGAGAGAGAGAGAGAGAGAGAGAGAAGAGAGATATAGAGAGAGAGAGAGAGAGAGAGAAAATGAATTTCACTCACTCCGCCTCTGCTTACTCAGGCAGGAAATATCAAGAGATTTGATTGAATGAAACAAACCGTGGCCTGGAAATGGGGAAAAAAGGCATTACATGGAATGGGTAGAGAACAAATCAAAACACCAACGCCCATATATAGATTTACAGATCAATAAGAGTTTACGCCAAAAACAATTCTAAAAGTCGCCTAATAAATAAATATCAGGCAAATGTGACTTATTACATAATTTAGTTTCATCACATTTAGTAAAAAAGATGAGATTAAAAATCATAATATTTTATGCAAAGTTAAAGCAGAACCACGAGTGACTTTTAATATGACTCGAAATAAAGTATTAGACCGAACAAAGGTTGACAATGAAAACCTAACCGCTCTGCTGTAAATACAGATAGAACCACTCATTATCAACAATTTAAAATAACTATTGATCATAATGTTGATGTAACTACCATAGGAATTAATATAATGTTTAAAGTGAATTATTTTTAACAGAGAATTCATATGATGTTTTTTCTCCACTTAAGAAGAAAATCGTTCTAAAATGATTCTAGAGGCAGAAAGTATAGAGCATAGCTAAATTGTTGATTACTACTCATTTTAGTCATGAACAAACCAAAGTATTGAATCACTAGTTGTGCAATCCGTAATTGTGTGCTATTTACTCATTCTGAGGTAAAATGGATAAACCAACAAAAGTCTCCACACAAATGAAGTTTTATTCAATTTGTGTATAAATAATGTGTACGAATAAAACTTCATTTGTGTGGAGACTTTTGTTGGTTTATCCATTTTACCTCAAAGTATTGACTTGATTGACATAGGAAGTTCTTGATTTTTAAGGAATGAGGCATAAAATACCATTTTAGTCATGAACAAACCAAAGTATTGACTTGATTGACATCAGAAGTTCTAGATTTTTAAGGAATGAGGCATAGAATATTCATTTTAGTCATGAACAAAACAAAGTATTGACTTGATTGACATCAGAGGTTCTAGATTTTGAAGGAATGAGGCATACAATATTCATTGTAGTCATGAACAAACCAAAGTATTGACTTGATTGACATCAGAAGTTCTTGATTTTTAAGGAATGAGGCATAAAATACCATTTTAGTCATGAACAAACCAAAGTATTGACTTGATTGACATCAGAAGTTCTAGATTTTTAAGGAATGAGGCATAGAATATTCATTTTAGTCATGAACAAAACAAAGTATTGACTTGATTGACATCAGAGTTCTAGATTTTGAAGGAATGAGGCATAGAATATTCATTGTAGTCATGAACAAACCAAAGAATTGACTTGATTGACATCAGAAGTTCTAGATTTTTAAGGAATGAGGCATAGAATATTCATTTTAGTCATGAACAAAACAAAGTATTGACTTGATTGACATCAGAAGTTCTTGATTTTTAAGGAATGAGGCATAGAATATTCATTTTAGTCATGAACAAAACAAAGTATTGACTTGATTGACATCAGAGGTTCTAGATTTTGAAGGAATGAGGCATAGAATATTCATTGTAGTCATGAACAAACCAAAGTATTGACTTGAATGACATCGGAGTTCTAGATTTTGAAGGAATGAGGCATAGAATATTCATTGTAGTCATGAACAAACCAAAGTATTGACTTGATTGACATCAGAAGTTCTAGATTTTTAAGGAATGAGGCATAGAATATTCATTTTAGTCATGAACAAAACAAAGTATTGACTTGATTGACATCAGAGGTTCTAGATTTTGAAGGAATGAGGCATAGAATATTCATTGTAGTCATGAACAAACCAAAGTATTGACTTGATTGACATCAGAAGTTCTAGATTTTGAAGGAATGAGGCATAGAATATTCATTGTAGTCATGAACAAACCAAAGTATTGACTTGAATGACATCGGAGTTGTAGATTTTGAAGGAATGAGGCATAGAATATTCATTGTAGTCATGAACAAACCAAAGTATTGACTTAACAGTGTCTCTGACATAGTACAGAATCAGGCCAACTGATTTATGAACTCTGAATCCCCAAAAAAAATCCATGGTGTGACCTCCACTTTACAAAGATCAACCAAAAATGTTTAATTTTAAAATCATTGGTTGTGCAATCCGTTATCAGTTTGTTTTCACTGGATCAACCCTTCAGCACCACATCCTTGGTGTCTTCCTGATGATGAACACAAAGTGTTCGAAACGCGTTGTTGTTAAACAAAACTTCATTTGTGTGGAGACTTTCGTTTGTTTATCCATTTTATCTCAGGTTGTTTAATTTGCCTCAGTTACTCTTTTTATAAAGGTCATTCAATTTGATTTCCACTGTGTGGCTCTTAGAGTTATTTATTATGATTAGATATATATTCAAAGTGAAAATACACAGTCATTTCTTGACAATTAAAAAGTTTGCAGAAGTTTTCCCTCGCTGAAACGCCGATCCAGTTACTAATAAGTTCTTATACAAGAAGTCCTCATAAACAGGTTTTATTAATAATAAAATATTAATTAATTAATAATACATAATTTATATTACTGTATAGATTATTAACATGATTTTATAATAATAAAGCATTATATAATATATACAGTATAATTATTAAGAAGAAATATTTATTTCTCAATAACATTTGTTTATGCGGAGGCTTTCTGTATGATTTCCAAGAACTAGTAACTACCACATGGGAACTGCACTTTAAAGTTATTCCAAGACTGTATTTGTCACTATCTTTATCTCGTATTTTCGGCGACGTTTCATTCACACTTATGTTAGACTTTAACAAAGGATTAAATTGAATTGATTATAATTCATCTAAATTTTTAAGGGAACAGATATATCCGGAAAAATAATATGGCAGTTATGACGGCTTGAAGTGATCTTTAATTCAGTTAAAGTAATTCCTTTTTGTTAAGACTTATTTAATCCCTGATGTTTAAACTACTTATACTAAGTCTATGAATTAATTATTCGGTAACGCTTTAGGTTATAAAATATTTCTATGATAAGTTTTCAAACTTGAACATCCTACAGGAAAGTAATTAATTTAAGAGAAATTATAAAGAAGATTTTGAGATCTGAAGCTGATGTCCTACTATAGACGTTTAATGAAATATGCATTGAAAAGCGAGCAAACCAGGTAGGTATATATGGTAGGTGTTGGGGTTTGAAAACTTTGGGGCTCTGGATCCCTGGAGAAAGTTGAACATTGTTTCAGGAATGCCTGGATTAGATTGAGAAAAACCATTAAACGATGTTAAGCCTTACGAATTTAGGTTATCTAATAATTAAGATTACAATTTATTTAAGGACTGAAATATAAAATTACGCTATTTTTAATGAAATTAAATTTATATTTATATTTGACAGTCAGGAGCAGTCGTAGCACGCTTAACTTTAGTGTTTCAGGCTTGAAGTTTGAATCCTCCCAAGGCTATAGATTTTTGATGTAAGGAATGAAAAATCATGTATACACCTATATGATAACACATAAAGATGTCGGTCCCGAGTCTGTACGATGCTAGGTACTCGTTAAACAACTCTTCTCAATAAACTTAACCTGGTGATTAAAAGATAACACTCGACCAGAGTAAAATTTTTTATGATTTTTTACTAAGGGAAAGGAAAGTGATTTTTCAAAAAAAACTCTAGCATGCCATAAAATTCCCAGTATAATAATTTGATAAAAGACCAAAAATGGAAAACTTAAAATTAATTTTTTTAAAAAAAAAAATAGAAATATAAGTCCTGATTCCATAATATCAGAACACATCGCGAAATCTCGTTTAATATGTTGGTACTATTTGCAACGAATTACTATTAAGAAGGAAATTTACTATCAAGTAACAGTTTAATTTGAACAACACAAAATATGTATTTTAAAAAAAAAATTGCGATGTAAAATATTAAAGTTAAACGGTCATCAACATTAACCATCTCTGAAACGTCAACAACTGGATTTATATAAGCAATAAAACGAGCTTGACAGCCGCCCTTAATATCAAAGGGGCGTTAAAGAAATTATTTACTATCTACGAACCTATAACCAATTACCAACAGTATTAAAAACAACTAATTGTCATTCCACTAGTCTATGACTTGGTAGCAGCAAACTTCAGAGATAATAAACCATTTGACCTACAAACTAAGTACCAACAGCTCGAAGAAAAAAAACAAATTACTCATGACAACTCATTGGAACAAGTAAATCCTGCAAAAGCCACAATGGTCGTCTCTCTTCTGATAAATTACACAATGCTAACACTCCATAAAGATTTCTTTTTTTTAATAGTTTTTGAGTAAATTATGAATTATATGAATTTATATTAAATACACAAACAAAGGGTTGAATAGTTTTACTATAATGTTGAAAATATTTTAAACCTTCTACAAAACCGAATTATAATGGCATTTGACAAATACTTGGCACTTCTTGGATGAAAAAACTCTTCTATCTGATTTTTTACTTATACTTAGAAATTATTGAAAAAACGACCACACAATCAAAGCTTTCTTACGGAACAACTAACTTAATGCAAGTATTTTAACATACATATACATCTTTATACATGCCTAGTATACAAATGTACATTAAATGATAATGTACACTATGACATTACATCATAATCATTTTGATTTAATATTACATTTTATTTCTGTATAAATATACCTTCCGCTTAATGCAGTATTGTACAAAGATAATAGAGTCCATATTTGGGATGTCAATAATAACGTTTCCACACAAAAAGCTTAATATGAAACTAACAACGTGTTACGAACAGTTAGATTAATATCTGCTTTTTTGAAAGAAGATCTACGGAAAGGTGTTAGAAAGCTTTTTAACACCTTTCTGTACATGGACTCTAAAAAGAGCAAAATTTAACCGGAAGAAGAGCACTAAGTGTTCGAAACGCGTTGTTAGTTTCATATTAAACTTTCTGTGTGGAACGTAATTTTAAAAATCCCCATTATGAGTAAATACCAGACTAGCACTAATTGCAGAAGTAATGAAATAATAGTTCTTATTTCGTTATTTAAATCTGAAATTTCTTTAAAATTTGTAAAACGATAAGATCTGTAGCAAAAATTCTATACATTTGATATATACTCACATACCATCTTTTTCCAAAAATAAGGCACTGGCTTGTTTCTTTTTAGGTCTAAAATACGTGCTAGGACTTATTTTCTGGGAGGGCTTCAAGTACAATAAGTACTAGGTAATAATCAAATTTACAAAACTGAAATGCACAAACGTTGTACCTGCTCCGTCACTCTATGTACACTGTTGCAATATATTGTATTTTGGAGATAAATTCAACTTTATAATAAGTAGTGCATTCCTTGAAACGAACTGTAGAGGAAAACAAGAAATTTCTTGGAATGTTTTGTTCCAAAGAATTCTATGAAATACTGGGGCAGCTAGAGATACCTACTAAATTCAACAGCAATTTTTGAAATAACTATATTATTCATATTATTTTAACTAGGGCTTATTTTCAGGGAAGGGCTTATATTACAAAGTCTTTCGTAAATCACACTTGGGTTTATTTTCGGGGGATATCTTATAATCAGAAAAAGGCGGTAACACAAATCTCAAAACATTATAAAAGGAAAAAAATATAAAAGAAACTCTTTTAAAAGACGATAAAACATGTAAGTTATTCAAACATCCCAAAGTAGATTTGTTTTCATCATCACTGCAATTGACTTACTGAAATATAAACACGAAACAATAACGGTTAGTTTTAAAACAATATTAATTCTATTCTGAATATAAATCATGCAGTATGTTGGTTTGAAATGGAATCAATTGATTGAAAAGGGATATTAAATTCAAACCAGTCATAAACTGGAACTTCAATTACTTTTGGTGGAGTAATAAAATTCTTTTAAACATACCTACACTTTATTTATTACCGTGCGTTCTGTTTGCTTAATGAATACTTAAATTAAAATTACTATAAGCACACTAGATGAATTTTTCTTTTAATATTCCTTAAAATTAAGATTCTTTATATATTTGAGCATACAGCAGAATCATAACAGTTAGGAAATGTTTACAACTTGTTGAATACAATAAAGAAGTTCCAAATATTTAAATATGACATTGGTATTTATGATGTAAATATTTCCACTTAATAGTAGGTTCAAGGTTGTGATTGTTAACAAGGTGTCATAACATTGTAATGTGTTCTCACAATATGTTATAAAATATCACACAGTTTTTAAAACGACAAAAACATGGTCATCCTCTATTCTTATATTGACTGACTCCACATTATTTAGCTATCATAATCAATATTTTCTAATCATTTATTTAAATAACCACAAAAATGGGAAATAAGTATGACTGCTGCATGTGAGAGATTGGTATTTTAAAAATATTGAAATGAAGTTACTTTATCAATTTAATTACTCCTTCTAATATAGTTTCTTTTTTTAAATGAGTTTCAATATTTCTCTACCCAACATACATCCTATGAATTTATACTATATACACAAACAACAGGTTGAAAAGTTTTGCTATTGTGATATACTGAAATTTGATTCGCTAGTCCTAGAGTTTTACAAAAAGATTTTCAAGCAACCATTAATGGATGATTAAAAAGAATTTTTAAACACCTGAGTCTACAGAGAAGCGGAGTATGGAAAAGAGAGAGACAGTGTATATAAAACAACAAGAAGCAGGGAATTCAAGCAAACAAGCTTTGATCATTAGTTAAATTATAATAAAACCGAACAAATTTACTTTATGTATAGGCTATAACGCAGTGTTTTTCAATTTTTTTGAAGTATTGTCCCCCTTAAGACACCATTTGATTTGCCACCGCCCCCCAAAGAATTTAATTGCATAATATACAATATTTTTTTTAATTTCGAAATGTATGACATGTACATAATTCTGAGGTAAAATGGATAAACCAACAAAGTTGGTTTATGAACTTAGTACATAAGTTCTAAGGTACAGAAAAATGTTCTCAAACATTGTTTAAATTCATTTTTTTTGACAAGAATTGAATTTACACAAACAAGTTTATAAAACGAACAGAAATTTTCAGTGTCAATTGTCTGTTGTGTGGACAGTTCTATTATATCATGGATTTAACAAAAGAATTAAAACACCTCTAATGAGATCATAATTTTTTTTTTCATTAAGCTAGCCTAGAGGTTTGCATAAATCACCGTAGATGTATTTGAAATACACTAACATATATCAGTTGGAAAGAAAACATTCAATTCCATTGATTAGGTAGCTAAATTATACAACTCAAAATATATCAAGGCTTTTTATTTACTTTACAATAATCCAAAGCAGTTGAAAAAAAACATTCAATTCCATTGATTAGATAGCTAAACTTATACAACTCGAAATATCTCAAGCCTTTTTATTACTTTACAATAATCCAAAGCAGTTAAGCAGTTGGAAAAAAAACATCAACTCCATTGATTAGATATCTAAACTTATACAACTCGAAATATCTCAAGGCTTTCTATTTCCTTTACAATATTCCAAACCAGTTAAGCAGTTGAAAAAAAAAACATTCAATTCCATTGATTAGATAGCTAAACTTATAAAACTTGAAATATCTCAAGCCTTTTTATTAATTTACAATAATCCAAACCAGTTAAGCAGTTGAAAAAAAACATTCAATTCATTAGATTAGATCTAATTCAATTGATTAGATAGCTAAACTTATACAACTCGAAATATCTCAAGGCTTTCTATTTACTTTACAATAATCCAAACCAGTTAAGCAGTTGAAAAAAAACATTCAATTCCATTGATTAGATAGCTAAACTTATAAAACTCGAAATATCTCAAGCCTTTTTATTAATTTACAAATATCCTAAGCAGTTAATATATCAAATTAATCCCCCTCAGGCAGAGCAATACAACTTGATCAATACAACTGTCTTGTTCAATTATTGAGAAGAAATTCTAAAAGTTATTCATCATCTAGTTCAGGCAAATTGTTAATTATTCTGCTAATAGTCGAAATGTGGCCCGAAATACTTTTGATAAGGCAATCATTATTTAGCCCTAAATATTTTGAATTGTTCAAATCTAAGACACTTTTAGCAAATATGGTCATCAGGTTAGACTGATAAGATATCATGTTGTATCTAAAGATGATATATTGTCCTCTTTTCGAACTTTTACAAAAAAATACCCATAAAACCATAGAATTCACTTCTGTTAAAATCAGTTTTTGTTGATTTTGTTGCTATTTTTTTGAAGTAGGAATAGCTGACTTGATAATTCCTCTATGACGTTCATCATAGTGAAATTATATTTCAGTATAAATGATAATGTCCATATTTCTGTCAATTAAATATATCCATTGATAATTGTCATAACGTTCTCTACATACTCTTTCCAATTTCCCTATACAGGTTTTAATAAGTGTAACTTTCTGGTATAATATAAACCAATTTAACACAAGATTTATTTTTGAGACCATTCACAAAGCATGTCTAAAATTCTCCAAAGTTTCAATCAACACATATAAGTTTCAGTGAATTATTAATGAACGTTGTGGGTGCACTATTAGCAAGTATAAGGATTTAATGATCAAGGCCATTATATAAACAGAACATGCAAGACTTCATTTATCTGGTCTTGCTAGATGTTTATGCTGGAGTTTATAGAAGTTTATTAACCCATAAACTGATGAAATCCAAAACAGGTATTAGTTAATAAAGGATAATAGCAGCAAACAGTTTGATAATACATTACAGAAATACATCACTCATCTAACCACAAGAAATCATCAAGTTTAATAAATATTTGCATGTATCATTAAAGAAATAGCTATAAGATTTAAAACAGATACCACTGAAATTAAATGTGTCCATCAATCAATCAATGTAATTAAATAAGTATATGTAATCAATACTTACATATAAGAATATTTAATCAATGTAATTAAATAGTACAGATCATTTGAGTGAGTTTATAAAAACTTAAATGCCTAATCAATTTAATGATAAAAAAAAACTGTAATTCATTAATTATACGGATTATTGACAAATTCTTTAGTTAACCGTAATGAAACGTTAAATTTAGTGGTATAGTTTAACATTAATATGTATATCTGAAATATGTATGATAAATTAAATGGAAATATAATTCAATGGCGTTGTATTTAACTTAAAATACAATATTTTTAATGAGTTATATTGGTTTTTATTTCAAACAGTTAGAACGATTTATCTGGTTTTGCCTCTAAATTTTTAATAAACTAAGGTAAACAAATCGACAATTGAAAATACAGATCAAAATTAATAGGGTAATAAGTTCTCTTTCCATAATTTAAAATTCGTTATTTTTATCATAGACTGCTTATAAAATAGAATAAGTTTATTGAATAAAATTTAATTACTAGAATAACCTGTTCAGCAGAGAAACAAAATAAAAATTGTTGATATAAAGTGTTTTTTTTCAGTATAGAGTATTTCTCAATCAATACGATACATGTTCACAACAAAGGTTAAATATTGGACGTTTTTTATTAAGATTTGTAAAACATTACAACATGTAGAATGTTTACAATACTCTCAATTAGCATTCTCCAACTATATGTAGATAACCATCATCAAACAAAAATCCATGGATATCTAAAAAAACGTGTAAATCCGTCAACTTCTCAAACTTATACATACTGTATTATAATGTAATATGTATCTATATTCTGCACTTGCTCATTCATTAGTACATTTAAAAAAAAAAAAGTTTTTCAATACACTCTCTTTTATGATATGATAATCATAGTTTAGAGAATATGACATTATAATTAAGTTTTGGAGATATTGAAAGTGCATAAAGGCAATTCAAATCTGTGTTCTTTAAACGAAATTATTTCAGAAATATATTTTTTAAAAAACCTCCACTGTCTGACAGTTGAGCACGAAAATATAAAGACACATAGGTAAAGGCTAAGAGGATGTTCATTGAGAAATTCACTTTTCACCTATAACCTATTTAGTCTATTTAAAATACTCATTGAGTCATCCTGAAGTAACATATACAATTTGATAAAGATTAATAAATTTATTTTGTAAGTTAATAGCTTAACAGCTATGCATACAGATATACATAATGTATACTTTTACGATTAAAATACGATCTGAAACGGACAAATAAAGTTCAATATAGACAAAAAAACTTAAATAAATTAAAAAAGTACACTTACAGTTTCTAATTTTTGGTTTGAACCTTCTTCAGGAGAAATGAGAGAGGAAAACCACTGTTCAGAGAGAGAAGTGCACTGGTTCAGAGACGTTTGGAGACCAACAATGTTGTCACATATGCGGCCGGTTACAGTGAATATGGTAGACAAGATTCAATGTAATAATAAGTATAGAATAGGGAATATGAAAAATTAATAAATAAAACACAGAGGGATGAACAGAGAAAGTAAACCATAAATAAGAGTAAAGGATTAAACTTTAATAAAAATGTAATAAAATAATATTGATAACCCAAATAATAATCTTATTAAATAAATAAAATAATTACATAATAAAAACAACTGTGATCCCTTCTCAGCGGGCACAATGATGAGATGGAAGTTTTTTATGAGGTTTTTGAGTTAATCAGTCAGTCAATGCCTGGAGAGTAGTTTTTGAAAATAGGAGTTTCTTAAATTATTATAATTAGTAAGAGTTATAAAGGACATATGAAGGGATGCTTGAAATTCAAATATTGCAACATTGTCATGGAAAGCAAGGGATAAGGTAGAAGGAAATAACTTTAAAATGAGACCATTGGGCGGAATAACGAGGAGTGGACAATTATATAAGAATTGAATATATGCAGTGCATCAGCTACTTGGACAGCGAGAGAATGAATTTGATCTAACAAGAAGGTTGTGGGATTTTGCATAAAAAATAATACACAAAACGAAAACTACTTTGAAATACGAAACAGATCTTAAAATTGATAAATTGACTTTGCGACCGTTTTAAGAAATAAAAACAAATTGAAATAACAAAATAAATTAAAAAAACTAATAACATGTAAAAAACTAATAATGTTTTAAATAAATTCAATTTTTAATGTATTACACAATTTTATGATAAAAAACAGTAACAAACCCCATGTTACAGAGGAACAACGTAGTAGGCTTTTGCAAGAAAACATAAGGGATCAAATGATAACTTCTTTAAAATTGAAACCAAGGAGGTCTTATTTATGGAAAATAGTTGAGAAAAAGACTTCTGTGACAGTTTTAAAAAATGAAAATTCCAAAATTGATCCTGCCTACCTTATTCACTTCTAGGACATTAAAACTTAAAGAAAACAACAAAAAGTTTTTAAAATACAAAGAAGCCGTTCAGAACACATGTGTAACAGCACAAGAGGTTAGTCTTAACGCCAGTGTTGCCAATTTAGCATTTTTAATGCTAGATTCAGCACTTGTTAAAGTTATTTAAAACTAAAAGTGTTCATCAAGCATCTAACAGGAGAAACAGAATCATAAAAAGTACCTAGCATTTTTCTGGCACTGTTTGGCGTTTCCAAAATGAATATTGTTTTTATGAAAAAAATAAATCGTTTCATAGCCACATTTCTTAAAGAAATATTCCATTATGTTATGGTAGCAATTTCATACCAAACTGCTGATCTTTTATACCAAATGTATAGTAAACCTGAAAATGAGCTCTTAATTATATTTTTGAATTCAATTTTAAAACATGTTCAACAAGTGAACAAATTATTTGAATCGAGTACTGTTAACAAAACGAAGTTACTCTCTGAATTATCATAGCTCAAGCAATCCATTGCAAATATGTTAGTACTGCCAACAAGCAGAATTGACCCTTTTCATTATAATGTAAACACTGAAGAATTTCTTGCTTCAAATCAAGAAATGAGAAAATCACTTATAAAAAAAACAATTTCCTAGAGGTCATTATCAAGAAGGCTGAATCATTATCAAGAACACTAAAAGTTCGTTTAATCTATTGGATTATATGTATGCTACATAAAAACATTTGTTTTTTTTTTCTTTCATAATCAGACCTGACGTACTAAATTTAATTTATCACGAAATGAAATATACGTATTGATTAACACCTGAATATCTATTATTGTTATCAAATTAGTTATATATTATCTGATTACATACCAGAGAGTAATAATGATTTCGTACTAATTAATATAAATATTTAAAGTATTTTCAGAATACATTTATTAATAAGAGAATATATGTATTAGATGATTCACAAACATGTCACGTATTAGCCACGGGATTATATTAGTAACAAAGGATAGCAAAGCAGTCTCGTGAATAAAACTGAATGTCATTCCCTAATGGACAAAAGAAATTCGCCGTATTCACCATACCTCAGTGATTTTAGTCTCTTTGCAATATGAATTTGCATAGAATTATACTGCAACAGTTTTATTCCATTAATAGCAGAAATACTCGAATGGGGCATTCCCAGTAATATCTTGTTATTACTTATATTGCTGATCTAAGGATTAGCAAATAATTTTTCACGTTGTGCCACATCACTTTTGACACATTATGACACTACTGATATTCTGGGAGTCGTGCATCTTACTTTAGATAGTTTTATTAGATTAAGGCTAGAGGGCAGATTAGCCCAGAAGTAAACGTACACGGCTCTCAAGTAGTAGGTCCAGGGTTCGATACCAACCTGGCCCTTGATTTATTTACGTGGGATGTGAATAAATCGGAGGACGTTGTCCCTCGGAGAGGACGTATGTTATTACAATGTCAGGTACTTGTTACAGATCTCTACTTGAAATGCAGTTGGAATGTTAAGCCGTTGGTCCGATAATTTACGTTTATTTAAAATATGTGTAGAATATTCACATAATATTCTATTTAATTTAGTTTTTGAAGCCTTTCTGGGCCTATGGTATAGAAATCTGGTCTTCCACCCAACCATCAAACATACCTCTTGACACGGTGACTATCCCCTGCAGTTAAAAATCATTAGAAAACATTTTTGATTTACCATTCTATGTCCCCATCAAAATTATATACCAAGATCTCAAAGTCCAATCTGTTCAGAACTTTGCGATAAAAAGATACAAATTATTCTACAGCAAAATACTAACCCAGCCCAACCCACTTGCTTATTCCCTTCATTTACCTGTAATACCTTCAAACATGCGCAGGTATTTAAAAAGAATATGTCCCTCCATTAAAGCAGCTGTTAGGGTAACCATGTTACGGTGTGCCACCAATGGGTGACAACTCATTCCTGTTCAGTGGCGATTTCTCAGGGAATGCAACACATGCATTGCATGCATAGAATTCATCTTTCGTTATTTACGAAGCTCCCAAAATGAAGAGCGATTGTCGAATTTATCCCTAATTTCAATTGAAAGACATTTACTTAAAGTTCTCATGGCAGATAGAGAGAAGTTTTATGGTTTTGTTATCGAAGAATTTTGCAAGAAAACGAGAAGGGTGGAGTTTTTATTCAAATGATGTATTGTGTATCTCTTTCTTTAATAAAAACATTTTTTGACTATTTTTATTGTATTGGTTAATAAAAGTTAATGTTAAAAGTATTACCAAATAAAACCTGATTCAAATCCCCACAAAATGTTTTTAATACATCATTATCCTTTTGTGCAACATGAAAAGACTGAACATGAGAATTAGAAGGGTATTTCTCTGTATTTCTTTTATTCTTTGAAGATTGCATGCCTAAAGAAAAAGGTCAGGAGTCGCCACTGTTCCTGTTATATACCCCCCCCAATTGTAGAAACCAAATTAGAATCACTTCTGAATACAATTATTTTGTAGTTCAAGTGGGAAAAAAAATCAGTTTTTACAATAAACAACAAGTTTTGGTTATATTTCAGCAATATAATATTGTATATATTGATTAAAAGAAACTAGAGGTGCAAGGAAACCATTTTCATGGTCTTAAACATTTTGGTAAAGGTGCGAAGGAAATTGATTTGCTCACTTTTGACGCGCTGATGGAATTCGCTTAACAAACCTCTCCCAGCTGTCAACTGACTTTAATGTTTTATAAAAAAAAAATTCAAAAGAGGAAAAAATATTAAAATTTTAGGGCTATCTGGTAAAGAAAAGTAACTTCCTTCGTAGTATTTAATAGAACGTATTCATCGATGACACTTCTTTAATAATTATTCCTTAAAATAATATTATTTAACAGCAAAGTTATTAATTATTAATCTAATTCTGTATTTGATTATTGAATTGTCGAAACGAACTATATAAGAAACTAAGTCCTGGTGAAGTTGCACTCTTGGACATTTCGTCATCAGGCGAGGCAGTGTTTCTCTGCATTAGCAAAATAGCTGGCACTCCGACGGGGAATTCGATGATAGTGCCTATGAATCGATGACCAATAGACTTAACTTTTAACCCTCTCCTAGAAGCCATACCATAGATAACTCCTCCACCTCATTCTCCATAAAACTTGCTGCTTCAATATGAAACTGAACTTACTATACATTGACAAATTTCACACTACTAGGTTACATATAACTATAACCAGGGACATGCGGTGAGGTTCATAAACAGGTGAGGCACTGAGTTTATGACATATTTAAATCCTGTAGTCACAGACGCCCCGCCCCCTACCATGAGGCAGGAGAACTGTGTGCCTCACTTAGTGCCTCTTCTTAGTTAGTACTTTCTTAGTGCCTCAAGAAAGTACTAACACCCATACAATTGCAACATTGGAAATTTAGTTAATATAAAAAAAGTACTTACATATTTTAATAGCGACATACAGAGAGACAGAAATACGGTATCACAGCAGAGCAGCACAGTTAACAGTCACTGCGTAATACCGAGAGGCACATCAGGCGACAGCCTCACAGCACATTTCTTTAAGTATCTCAACAGTAAATCTAAAAATACAGCGATTTTTAACAAAACCAATCTAAAACTAGTGAAGTGAACTAAAAAATATCTTTACAGTACAATTCTTTGGATGAATATACCCAGTCAACTATTTTACTTATTATTACATTTTTTTTCCTTTCTAAGATAGTCAGGTAAGGCACAGCCTCAATTGCCTGCACGTCCCTGACTGAAACCTAGTTACAGGTTAGAATAAAAGAATGTAAACAAACAAATTTACAGAGCTTAACTGGCATTTACTTAAAGACTTCACGGTTTAACAGACAAATCAGCTGTACTAGGTCAATAACCTAGAAACGATAGTTACAATGGACTGAGATATTCGATTGTCCTTATTTGATAACAATGTTGTTGAACTTGTTCAACATATGAATAGATAAAAAAAAATCTGGAGTGTCCTACACTCAACTTTACTTTAAGTAAACATAGTATTAAACTTTTTGGATATATAATATACCAATTACACACAATTAAATGTCTAAATGGGAAATGTTTACTAGTCTTTAATTCCTGGAAGAGGAATTAGTACAGTTGGTGATTGATCCACTTATCAGTATACTCGTACACGCGTATTCTTATATATCACACAACTGATGCATATAACATCATTAGTTCTAACGTAGTGCAATCACTTATAATGTGGTATTTACTCATTGTAGGGTAAAATGCTAATGAAATGGTCTCCACATATAACAAGTTTAATCGTATAAACAACGCGTTTCGAATACGTAGTGTTCTTCCTCATCCTTAGGTTCTTAATGCCTGAGGAAGAACACTACGTGTTCCAAACGCGTTGTTTATACGATTAAAATTGTTATATGTGGAGACCATTTCATTAACTTTTTACCCAACAATATCATTAGTATTACCACAGTAATAATTCACTTTTGTGAAAAAAAAAGTCATAATACCCATAGAATTAGCTTAAAATTAGTATGAGTTTTGTAAATGTAAACAATGTAAATAAATGTAGACAAATCCAACAAGTATACCAGGTGAACTATAAGTCCAGGATGAAGATTCAGTTTAAATGACTTCATTCTTTACTTCGGTAATTCAAATTTAACTAACATTATTTATAAATCTTATTCTTTTTCAATGTTTTTTGGCAAAAATGTCATTGTTCTTTAATGAGCCATTTCACAGACAAATTTCACACTATGTACTAGGTTACATATAACTGTAACCTACTTAAAGGTTACAATTAAAGAATATAAACCGACAAATTGACAGAGCCAAATTCCAAATATTCCAAAGAATGTTTGGAATTTTAATAAATAAATGGAAAATATTATTTAAAAGTTAAATAATATTTTCTAAAAACATAAAATTTACAATTAAACTGCTTTCATAATGTAATTTTGATAAAAATTACCTGAACTTATCCCTCTGAACTTAATGGACTTTGAAGACCTCAACTAATGTAAATCTATCAAAATTTTGAGGTTAAATTTTCTGAGGATCACTATACTTTACTTTACTTATGGTGAAGTAACGAGTTTTGTTCTTGTTTAAAAAAAATCACTTTTCGTGTGGAAACGTTTTCTACGATTAACAATGCAAGTTAATGTATATACGATTGATGTAATATTAACTACCAGCCATATATTTTTAATTAAAGTACAACTTTGTTGGGTTAATTTAAACCAGTGTTTCTCAAAGTGGTTCATACCGCTCCCTTAGGGGCGTTAAAGAAGTGCAAGGGGGTGGTAGGAAATGCCGCCTTTTATGGGGTTTCGAATATACAGGGAACGTTCAACATACAAGAGAGTTGAATATACAGTAATTTAAGTAATAAATAGGTTGAAGGAATTCTATTTACTACTTGTTCTATGACTAGGAGGACTCACACTGCAGGCATTGTGTATGGCACACGGGGAAACCTCCGACTGTTCTTGTTTTCCATCTTGTAGGATGTAATCACCGAGTAAGCTCCGTCAGTCAACAGGTAAGTTTTGTGGAGTGAAGAGTTATTTGCGGCTCGTAGAAGATTATATTATTTCTGAAGAATGAATGAAAGATAGGGTTCTACATAGTCAAGCATATTTGTAGATATTACAAGTTACCATTATGTACGAATGATAAACTGCCATAAAGCGCTGTCCACACGACAGACAATTGACATTGAAAATTCCAGTTTGGTTTATAAACTTGTTTGTGTCAATTCAATTCTTGTCAAAAAAAAAAAAAATTAAACAATGGTTGAGTTTATCTAACATTTGTCTGCACTTTAGAACTTATTTACATGAAATACATTTAGAAATTTAAAAAATATTGTATATTATACAGTTAAATTCTTTAGGGGGCGGTGGCAAATCAAATGGTGTCTTAAGGGGGTGCTTATAAAAGCATAAATAAATACTTATAATCAAGTTTATAAATACTTAAAAAAAGTTTGAGAAACACTGATTTAAAACAATCCAAGATTAATTTAAACTCCAGTCTAGTATATATGTATGTTAAAGCTGCCAAACTGTTTTAAATATAAATTTCAACAATATTAAAATAAATTGTTTTCATTTAAACTTAAAATATTTTAAATGAATCAAAAAAAGTTCTATTTAGTAGCATAAAATATATTCTAATGCTTCTAATTGAGCAATTAACATTCACCAGTCATGTGATAATTGTTATGTTATTAATTTATTGATATTAACTGACTAAATCCTTTTAAACTAAGAGCATGGTATATAACAACAGTAATAAGAAACAAATAATACTATGAGAAAACAAAAGAAGAGATAACGTAATAGTACAAGAAAAACAGTAATAATAGTACACTAAAAGTAAAACAGTAGAATAACTTATAAATATATGGTATAATATCATATTGCATATTATAGTATGCAGTATTATAGTATGCAATATAGTAAGAACACTTGCATTGTTGTTCAATTAACATAAAATCTAATTTAAAACATATAAATGAATCCACATTTTTCAATAAGCCATTCCTAATTCCTTACGAACCTTTCTCATCTTACTACAGTTTATACTATAGTACAAACTATACTTACTTACTTACTTATAGTTACTATAGTTACAAATTCATTTTACTATAGTTTGTTTTGTGACCAACAAAATATGTCTGATCTTCTTTCCTATAGACATTAATAAATAATTAAATAATTCAATTGATAGTTCTTATCTCATTACCCAACTAGATTTCCACATGTTATCATAGAACATTTAGAAACACCCAAACTATTTTATGTTTTATGTATAAAAATAATGTTTTGCTTCATTCCTCACTATATATTATGATGATAAAATGTAATGGCATGAATAGCAGTTTGGATTGCTTTAAAAACGACATTAAGACATTTAAAAGAGTAATAAATCACCTACTATAGTTATTCATCATTTTGTTATAATTTGTTTCATCGCCACTGAATCTTAATTTAATCATTCTTATTATTAATATTATGTATAAATGTTTACAAGTTTGATATACATTATTTTATGTTCAAGAAGGCCTTATATTGCAAAATCATTCTTATCTGTATGTAAATAAATAAATATTAATGGGGCTACTTTAAAGTGAGTACCTATTTTATCAACTGTACTAATTTTATTTCGTTTACTATAATATTATTATTTTTAAATTATCTACATGTTTATTCTGATTCTAAATGATAGATGTCATTTAACCAATTACATCTATCTCTTAGTAGAGGTATAACTAACATAATAACAGAATATTTCATTCATATTATTGTTCGTTTGAACTGTTTTTTGTCAATCTATTAATTACGCTAATTCTATTTAGTTTATAATAATATTATTTCATTTATTGTTTGCGTATTTGAAACATACTGAAATATATTATTTGTCTACATGTTTTTTAATGTCATTTATTAATAGAAGTTAACTAGTTACACTGATGGAGGAAATATAAAGTTTGCTTAAAAAAATAAATATATTTTCATTGAAAATAATTAAATAAATTATTTAATTATAATAATTCAGTACATTAGATAAATCTAAATTGGTTCGTAATTAATTGGTGTTTTATTTGGATGCACTGTCATCATTTAACGCCAACACGTCTTAATATTTCACAAACTCACTATGGCTTCTCTTATTTTAATCTGTCCACGCGTTCGGTTTTCTTCTTCCCTTTTATTTAAAGAATTGATTTATTTATAACTTAAAAAGTGATAAAATGAAACATGTTATTCAGTTAAAAGTCAATACAAAATGCATATCATCTTCATTAAAATGAATGAAAAAGAAGTGAACGAATTACACATGAGAATTATAAGGTTAGTGGAAAAATCATTCATTACTTTTAAATTGTATTACATTTTACTAATTGATGATCACAATACGATGACAAAGCGTAGTTGAAAAACATCAAAGAAATTATATGATAAAATATCATTATATACATTATTTTAAATAATAGCTGATAGGTTTTTAATTATAGCTATTAAATAACTTAGCCTACAACAATACATCAAAACATTCTCAATTACTGCTTACGTTTCATCAAATTAATGCTATATATATTAATTTTAAACACTTTTTCTTCTTCTCGGAATTTGGTCATGTTTAATATTTGGAATCACCTTTTCTAACCACCACCTTTTAAAATAATTTTAACTATTATTATTAGATTTAGTTTATTAATCCAATTCCTTTCAAAAACAAATTCAACATGTTCTTAAATAATGAAAAAATTGATTAGTATTAAACGATTAGAAACATTTACAATTTTTGTTAATTCGGAATTAAATAAGAAAATTTCAACTGGTTTACATTTAAATTTACTGTAACTAAAACTCATTAACAGAAATACACCCAATTAATTTAACTAATTGATTTATTTTAATAATAATATTAAATTTTGTGTCATGATGAAATGTAATTATTAATCATGAATTGGTGAAACGAAATTGTGGCACTTGAAATGATTGTGATGATAAGACGAAAAGGAAGATTAGTATCAAATTAAATCTTATGATATAGTCAATGGAATTAATCATGAAACATAACTAATAAGGTAGATTTATTATAATCATTGAAACATATAATTAATGAATTCATTATATATAAGGTAGGAAATTGTCCATATTGGTAATTTA
Organism: Hermatobates lingyangjiaoensis; assembly: GCA_026182355.1. Lineage (NCBI taxonomy): Eukaryota > Metazoa > Arthropoda > Insecta > Hemiptera > Hermatobatidae > Hermatobates > Hermatobates lingyangjiaoensis. Next base: position 143,282 of record JAPFBL010000396.1, on the reverse strand, counting down.
TTTTAATTATCAACTCAGAAAGGTTATAAAATCGTAATAAAAAAAGTTTGGAGTGGCCTACACTCTACTTTATTACAAGTAAAAAAAAAACTATCAACCTAGTTAGTATCATAATGATATTTATCTCTTCATAAGGTTTCACATTCAATCGTAAGTCAACATTTTTATGATATATTGAAAAAGAAAAACACTTTTTTGGTGTTTTAAATATTTCTTGCTTTCTCTAAATCATGAATATGTACATTATATAGCTGTCTTAAAGGCCTATCTGTTTATCCAATATACTGGTGTTTGAAATCTTTGAATCTTATTCTCTAAATCTCACATGAATGGATTATTCTGAAGTAAAATGGATAAACAAACAAAAGTCTCCACACAAATGAAGTTTTATTCAACAACAACTACAACACGTTTCGAACACTTTATGTTCATAATCAATCAATCATCATCATCACCATCCCTGATGATGAACACAAAGTGTTCGAAACGCGTTTGTTGTTGTTGAATAAAACTTCATTTGTGTGGAGACTTTTGTTTGTTTATCCATTTTACCTCAGAATGAGTAAATACCACACAATTACTGATTGCACAACTAATGATTAATGGATTATTATCACAGTTCAATAATTTCAATCAGGAAGAATTTAATTAAATAAACATAGAATTGAATAGCAAAAAACCATAATGCTTAATATATTTCTTTTTATATTCTGCATGCTAAATATAATAATGATACCGAAATAAGAATAATTTATATTACATTTAATGAACTTTCATTAATGTAATATATTTATAAATTATAAATCAATCATATTGAATAATATATATTAGTATATTTTGGTATCAGTTTTTCTGATATGAATATTTTGTTTTGAACATCTTTGTTCAATTGGTAAATTTACAGGTAACCTAGTTTTAGTTGTAATGCATTCTGAGGTAAAATGGATAAACTAAAAAAAGTCTCCACACAAATGAAGTTTTATTCAACGCGTTTCAAACACTTTGTGTTCATCATCAGGAAGACACTACAATACAAATTATATCTAATTAGTTACAAAAATTAGAGTGAAATAATAAAATTCAATTAAGAGAATTCAAGACATACCCAAGGATATTGTTAGTTGTCCTTTTGTTGGTATATCCATTTTACCTCAGAATGAGTAAATACCACACAATTACGGATTGCACAACTAATGATTTAGTTGTAATGTTTTTACTCTAACGTTTAATAAAAAATAATTAGGATAAAATTTATCAGGACTCGGTCAGTTGTTCAGATTTAAATTAAACATTCAATAAGTGTAGCCTGTTGCTCTTCCATTCCTAATTCTAACCGACATTCCTTGATTAGAATTAAGTGAAACTCCTCCGGTAGTTTAACGGCCTCTAATGCATAGTGTCATACTTGTCTCTATCAGTCCCAGACAGTGGCATTGAATACACTCTAATGTATTCAACATTAAAGTTGCCTCTTTATCTAAACTACACAGCTGTTTTAATAAAACCTCTACTGTTATATTTATTTTTGTCTGATTCAGTATTTTATACTTGTGCCAGTGAAAAAGGTTTTAAATAATTGAAACTTCATCATTGAATGCTCTATTGAATCCTATACGGTCAAGAGTGTGAATTTGCAAGTTAAATACACACGTAGTGCGTAGTATTAGTACTAATATTATTATTAGTACTAATAAGTATTAGTACTAATACTTATCAGTAATTGTGTGGTATTTACTCATTCTGAGGTAAAATGGATAAACAAACAAAAGTCTCCACACAAATGAAGGTTTATTCAACAAGAAGAACGCGTTTCGAACACTTTGTGTTCATCATCAGGGAAGATGATGATGATGATTGATTGATACTAAATATTATTAGTATTAGTACTAATTAATTACGAACTAATTTAGATTTCTAACGTAGTGCAATCACTTATTATGTGGTATTTACTCATTGTAGGGTAAAAAGTTAATGAAATGGTCTTCACAAATAACAATTTAATGGTATAAACAACACAGTGTTCGAAACGCGTTGTTTATACTATTAAATTTTTATAAGTGGAGACCATTTAATTAACTTTGTACCCTACAATAATTTAGATTTATTTAATTTACTGAATTATTTTTTATGAAAAAATATTTATTATTTAAGCAAGCTTTATATAATCCTCCAACAATGTAACTGGTTAAATAACTTTTATCAATAAATGACATTAAAAAACATGTAGACTAGAATTTTTTTTTATAGTTATAGTTTATATAGTTGATGAGTGCATCGTCTACTAGGACATTAGCACTATCTGATTTTGTTCAATTCTCCAGTTCCTCATATTTTGTTGTAGAGATTTATTTCCTTTAGGAATGATGTCACTTCCCTGGAATATTTATTATCAGTGCTGTTATCAAACATTTTACATTACTGTGTAAAATATAAATTTGATCCATCAAAAATTATGGACTTTTTCATACCACACACACACACACACATACATGCGCGTACACACACACACACACACACACACACACACACACACACACACACACATGCGCGTATACACACACACAAACACACACATGCCCGTACACACAAACACACACACACATGCCCGTACACACACACACACACACACACACACACAAATGCGGGTATACACACATACAGAGCTGGGAACACATCATATTGAGGTGCCCCCTTCTTGACCAACAACGATCAATATTAGTCAAAAACTGTATTATCCAAGGAATGTCATGGCCTATAAGAGATCTCCGTTTACTAGTCAATAACCCCTTATACAACATCTTTGAAAAGTTTTTACGCAATATTGACTTTAATGAACTTTAAACATAACCCTATAAATCTAATAATCATTTATATCTTTATTTCTCTCATAATTCTGTTTTCTTTTGCTTTTCCCTGTATGTTTTCTTTTGTCTTTTATCTCTTATTCTAAAGTTTGTTAAATATATTATATAGCTATATTGAGTTTATAAGAGAATCTGTATAAGATATACATGTAATATGATAATGGAGCATGTATCAATAAATTCCTGGTGTACTTTCACCAGGAAAACACACACACACACACACACACATACATGCGCGTATATACACACACACACACACACACACACATACATGCGCGTACACACACACACACACACACACACACACACACACACACACACACACACACACACACACACACACACACACACATACACAGACATCATTGAAAAAACGTCATAAAACGCCTTTGGGTCTCAAAATATGTAATTCTATCAAAATCTGGAGATCAAATTTTCACGATCACTATACTTTACTTATAATAAAGTAAGAAGTTAATAAAAAGCATTAAAATCTAATCCTGAATATTTTAAATAGTTCTATAATATATATTTTATGGTTTGTTTATTCATAAATATATGTAATTATGATCAATTATACGTTTTAAATTAATACTAAGATATTTAATTCGCTATCAGACTAACATTTATGTGTTCGTAATTAACAAATATTCTTTATTGCCATTTTGGCAACAGTCAAACAGCTGTCAGTGTTCAAACATTTGCCCACCATGTTGTTAATTCTCTCTACAAAATAGAAAATCTGGAGTCGCCTACACTAATATTACTAAAAGTAGAAGAATAATGGTTGGAGATACCTGGAAATAAGTTATCCACGTCATCTCTTGCAGAAAACGAAAAACCATCGTTACTTTACGTTTCTAAGTTATTGTTGAAGATAGCTATCTCTGTATATAAAGTTCGTGAGTTTGTTTGTTTGTTAGTTCATCCATTTTCCGTGGAGATAGAGACCTGAAATTAAGTATATGTCATCTATTACAGAAATAATATTAAATAAAAGAAAATTATCACTATATTCCCAAAACTGGAGCCAGGGTAGCAAATGTCTTTAATGCTCGCCTATGACAGCAGTGCAAATGTATTGTATATAAATGTAAGAATTTTTTTTAAATGTAATATTTGCGTAATATATACACTGGTAATACATAATAACAAATCGTATTAGAGGGTCAGAGTAGTCTAGTGAATTCGTACTCGCCTCGACTTTCTACAATATTATTTAATAATATTTCTCATTAGGGGGTCAGTGTAGCCTATAATATATAATAAATTATTACATTAGATGTTAAAAATGAATAATTTTTGAAAAAAAGTTACACGCAACTGTCAGATAAAATACAAATGTTCTAAGGTAATATTATAAAGACACATTCTTTTCATTTAATATTATTTTATGTTGGGTAAATGAATTGACCAATTTACAGGTTTTGTTTGTTTTAAATATATTTGATTGTGTATATAACTTGAATTGATGTTTTATTTATTTGTCTTATAAAATAAATGATTTTTTTTTACTTTTAAATGATTTTTATTTTGCTAAATATACTTACTGTGTATATATCATGAACAATGTTAACAATACTATATTAAAAGCTTGGGCCATATAAGAATCTGTTTCCGTGCCTTAATAACAAGAAACAACAATTTCAATTATTCTTGTCAATCATTTTCAGTGAATTTATTTCAATACCTATTGTTATAGTTTCTGAGTGACACAAAGGGTCATGGGTAGTCTAGTTCTGAATAAAGTTGAATATGTCAGAATCTGAACAACTCATATAGAGTTATGTAGTATTACTTTGAATGACAAAGCTTTTTACAGCTTACTTTGGTCTTCCTATGAGAGTAAGTAAAATAGTAAAATGATTTTTATGTGTCCAGCATGAGTTGTTATTATTTGACAACACGATCTGTTCCATGAAAGATATCTCTCTTAAAATCATTCCAGTCTTCGGGAAACCCAAACTACTTTAAAGCTTGTTTCTTGTTTCAGCAAAATGGTTTGTAAAGCTAATTTAATCCGCACCATCATTAATCACTGGAGAAGCAGATGTAATTAATCTAGAATAAGACACTTTCACTGCCGACAGGGATAAAACTTTAATCACGTTCAAGCCGATAGTTACTCATCAACAATGCCCCTCCTTATTTTATCTTTATTATAAAATAACATAACATTTTTAAATTGCTATTATTTTATTTGTAATTTATATCATACGATAAGTCTGAAATAGTGAACTTAAGAAAAAAAGTTACAGTCTTGCTTATTAACTTAATTGCTCTTGAAGGTTCAAGGAGGCAGTATTCAAGTTAAAACAGTATCACGCTTTCTTTAATTCACTTATACCAGTAGGTGTCATACTAATGAAGTGCATATGTCTAATTGTGATATAATTAATATCTTCAAGTAATATAGAACGATCGAGTATCTTGTTATTTAATGGCAGTGACGTAGTAACTATTTTTGCCGCCCGGGGCGGTCGTGAGACTTCTGCCCCCCTCTCCTCTACATAATGGCCGTTAATATCTGTTAAACTTCAAAAAAACAGAAAGTCATTTATTTTTATGGAATTAAAATATCAAGAATCTAATTTTAGACTGATGTTATTAGTCCCAGACTTTAATCACACTACTGTACTCGTATATATATATATATATATATATATATATATATATATATATATATATATATATATATATATAGTTCAATGTAGACAAAGAAACATAGATAAATCAAAAGAACACACTTACAGTCTCTAATTTTTGGTTTGAACCGTCTTCAGGAGAGATAAGAGAGGGAAACCAAGCGCACTGGTTCAGAGACGGTTGGAGACGGTCTCCAACCGTCTCTGAACCAGTTCGCTTGGTTTCCCTCTCTTATCTCTCCTGAAGACGGTTCAAACCAAAAATTAGAGACTGTAAGTGTGTTCTTTTGATTTATCTATGTTTCTTTGTCTATATTGAACTATATTTGTCCGTTTTGGATCGTATTTCCAACGAAAAAGTATATATATATATATACACAACTCGCGTTCCATCCTTCGACGTGGCGCGATCTCTCTCTCTCTCTTCTCTCTCTCTTCATCCTCTCTTCTAGCCTTCTCCTGATAACAAATAACAGTTCGGAATATTGAATTTAGTAATTGTGTATTTTATCTTTTTTTCTGTGTCGTGTTTTGTGTAATTTAAAGTTTATATATATATATATATATATCCACTTAAAATTCGAAAAAACGATCCAAACTGGACGCAAATCAGTTCACAAAACAGTTTGTGAACTGATATATATATATATATATATATATATATATATATATATAAAAGATAAAAACACAATATGGAATAGGAAAAAAAGACTACTAGCGTTCCGTCCTTCGACGTGGGGAGATCTCTCTCACTCTCTCTTAATCTTCAACAGTTGGGTTTTTAACTCTGAGGAAGACCGCTTGTTACTGTTGAAAGATCTTAGTATTTTTTCTTCATTTCATATTGTGGTCTGATAATTTATTATATATATATATATATATATATATATATATAATGTATATAGAGAGAGGGATATTGAGAGAGAGGAAGGTGGAGAGGGAGAATGAGAGGGAGTGAGATTTAGAGAGAGAGAAAGAGGGAGGGAGAGAGAAAGGGAAAGATAGAGAGATAAAGGTGAAAGAAGGAAAAGAGTGTGTGCTCATTGAGAAAGAGAGAGAAGAGGTTTTATCCCATTTATTGCATCAAAAAGAAAACCTTAGACATTTAGACAGTTTATTACCTGTTTGATTAGAATGTTGTGTCAAAATAACAAAAAGACCTGTGAATAACTCCCTAATGAAAAAGACACCGTATTCAGTGTGAATTTGATTATGTACTCTCACCAACTCAATATATTTCAATGTATAAAACGCCAACTTTGGATTTAATTCAATAAATTTTATAAAATTCTCTTCAAACTTTTTACTTCGAGTTTTCAAATTTCGAAAACCTAAAAATCCTAAAAAAGAAAACCTTAGCCATTTAGACCACGTGCTTTCTAAACCTGAGTCACGAATTATTACTGTCCTCATCAATACGTAGTTACGTAGCGACCTCAATAGAAACTTACATGATAAATAAGCAGTTCCATTAACTTTTGATCGCAATTTGTTTATTAATACAATTGTAACGGCAAACCAAGCATGAACTGTATCAATTAATCTATTTCAGAGGCTACAAATTATCTTTTTAAGCTTTTACAATTATATTTATCAGATTAAAATTTTAAAATGATTTATATTATTAATATGGCAAACCGTCATACCTAACGGTATAACTAACCTAAGATTAGTTGCAGGTTAGTTGCGATTGAAGATGGACAACGTCCGAAAGCACTCCAACGACTCCAAGATTATCGTACGAGGTATGACTGTTTGCCGTATTAATAATATGAATCATACTAACCTCAGTGGTAACAATAATATGCATGTATTTATTTAAATGATATTACTCATATTTATCTCGAAAAAGTATGAATATTATTTTCTTTAAAATATTTTAATTTGCATTATAATTCGTTAGAAATTTATTTTAATGCTTATATATCGTAGTCTCAGTGGACCATGTTAATGTCGGGTTAGCAGGATATATGCAGGTCAGGTTTGCATATCGCACATTCGTAAAACAAAAACGTAAAATTCAAATCATAAAAAAATTGTTAAGATAAATTAACTGGCTAAGAAAAGAAATATAATAAATTTTCAACCCTTTTAACTAATTTTGAAAAATTGTAACAATAATTAATTTTTAATTTGTAAATCTTACAGTTTGAAAATCCGTTTAAAAAATATATTAGACAAATAAAATATAAAAAACAATTACGACCTTAAAAACTCATTTCGGTGTAAAATTTCGTATTTGGTGTTAGCTTTTTATTTAATTTTTTTTTATTTTTACCCTTTCAAAATGCCGCCCCCTAGCATGTGCCGCTGGAGACGGACCCGCCCTCCTCCCTTTGCTACGCCACTGTGTTCTCCCATTAACTCTAAAGTTTACTGTGCTCCAGTTAATCCAAGCCTATTTAATTGGCTACTTTCTAAAACTTTTCTTTCCTCTGATGCTAATTATGCAGAATAATTGAAATCTTTCATTCGTAACTGCTATAATGTAATTAAAATAATATCATTATAAACTGAAAAACAGTAAAAACCCTAAGAATAATGAAAAAGGTTTGTTAAATCGTTGTTAAAATAAGATAAGAGATCAATCTGAACTTATAACAAGGGCTAGATAACAAGACAAGAAAAAAATTCTCCTTATCAAAAAGAAAAATTAAAAACAAACTTGAGAGTTAGTAATTGGATAAGCTGAAAGTTTGAACCCAACATAGATAGTTTATTGTTTGTTGTATAAAAGTTACCTATACAATTTTTTCTACATAAGATCCACTTTTTAGGGAATCATAGACACGAATTCATTTAGAACAAGGTTTATTAAAAAAACACCAAAAAAATTCATACAAAAAATACCATTGTACTTATCAAAATTCTGCTTATTCACCTTTAAAGTTCTTGTTCTTATATTGTGGGAATAGAATCAAATATTTTTGAACAAGTGGATTCGATTGATACTGTCCTGTAATTTGTAATTTGTAATAAGCTTTGTGAAGTGGAATAATATATATATATATATATATATATATATATATATATATATATATATATATATATTGAAAAAGACGAGCCAATCCCTGTTGCGTATTACTTTGGACATTTCTTATTGGTTGTGGGTGTTTTTTTTGTTAAACACCCACAATCAATAAGAAATGTCCAAAGTAATACGCAACAGGGATTGGCTCGTCTTTTTCAATATCTAATCTGGCATTATAGCAAATATATATATATATATTTATCAATGATCAAACCACAATATGAAATGGGGGCTTGCTGCGGTTAAAAGATCTTAGTCTTGTTTTCCCATTTCATATTGTGGTTTGATCATTCATTGTTATTTCACGTGTTTATGTGAAATCTTTATATATATGTATATAAAATGAAAATACTAAACAGTCCAAACAGAGACTACCGCCTGGAACCCTCAGTCACATTCCACTGGTACACCTGAACGCACGTACCTCTTCTTCTTCCCTTCTACTCTCTCCTGACGACGAACTTCAGTTCGAAATATTGATCCAGTAAGTTTTCTCATTTCTTGTTTGTGTTGGCTTTTTCCTTTATATATATATATATATATAACAGATTCAATAATATATCGACCGTATGATAGAATAGGTGTGTTCTTTAATCGGGGTTCGGTTAATCTTTCAGGATTGATTCATTTTTTCCTTTTTTGTAAAGTTATCTTATTAGTCTAGTCGAAGGTTTTGTCCGGTTAACATTGTTGTTCCTTTAAATAATGTAAATTTCATTTTCTTAGTTAAAAAATTCTTACTTCTGCCTATGAAAAAGGTTTTAAATAAAACCGAAACGTTGGCAACGAGAGTTTAATTTTTTATCCTGGAAAATTGACCGAACCCACCTATATATATATTGGAGAACACACCTATATATATATATACGTTTCAGGGTAAACTATAGACACAGAATAAAGATACGAACACACTTATTGTCTCTAATTTTTGCTTGAACCGTCATCAGGAGAGTTGAGATAACGACACCAAGCGCACTTGTGAAGCGACGGTTGGAGACGAACAGTGTTGTCACACACATGCCCGGTTCAAGTCAAGTAAGAAAAATAAACTAGGAATAAGTAAGGAGCTGAGAAATAATAAGTGAAACTGAAGAAAATGTGGAAATATAAATAATAAAAACTTAAAAAATAATAATAATAATAATAATGAAGAATATTAAGAGGAAAATAACTGAAACAAAAGAAAATCCGGGAATATAAATATTAAATACTTAAATAATAATAACGAAGATGATTAGAATAGATTATAAGTTAAAAACTAAAGTTGTATAAAAAATAATTTAAAATAAAAGAAAATAGACACAAAAATAAATCAGATGTAAAAATAATAAAAAAAATAAAATAACAAAAAATACATACATTAAAATATTAATAAAAAAATTGGAAACTAGGATATGAAATAAAAAATGAAAAAAATATATAAAAAATAAGTTATATATGATATAATATTATAAAAAATCTGGAGTGGCCTACACTCTACTTTACTATAAGTAACTCAATGTCAAATTTCTTGAGTATATAAAACATAACGTATCATTTAAGCATAACATAAATATCTAAATGGGATATAATTATTAGCATTGCATTCGTGAGGTAGTACAGATAGTGATTGAAGGACATATCAATTTATAAGCTTATTTTTGTACATCACAAATAATTTATTATTTGCAAATAATTTCATTAGTATAACTACAGCAGTAATATCATTTTTGAAAAACCAATGTGAACATATCTTGAAACGAAATAGTATCCTAAAAGCGAACATGGCTATTGTTCAAATAGCCAGTAGATTTCTTACATCGTTTACTTGACATCCTTCTACATTGAATATTAATGTAAAATTTTCAAATTTGAAACAGTAAAATACCCTTTTTTTCTCTGAAAAACATCTTAAACAGCGAAGAAAATGTTGTTTTAAGCTGATTTGTTAATTAAAGATGTACGATAATTACAGTTATTAATCTGTAAACGAAAGATTTATATTTTGAATTATCTTTTACATTTTTGGTTTTTAACAGAATTATCATACTGGGAATTTTATGGCTTCTTAGTATTTAATAAGATCATTTTCCTTCCCCTTTGTCAAATAACATATATACCAATTTTTTTTTAATGAGTGTAACCATTTACCTGCACAATATTATTCCTCTTACATCTCTTATAAGTCAATAATATATTTTCATTTTTCCATTAGAAACATCAATTTTATCTCAGTGGATTCGCTCAAAAAATTTCTAAGTCAATGTAAACAATGTAAAAAAATACAAAAAATTCGACAAGTATAGCAGGTGATCTCTTAGTCTAGGATAAACAAACAGTTTTTATATCGTTATTGCTCTTTTCCGTAATTGAAACTTCATGATTTTTTTTATGAATTGCTAATTTTTTGTTCCATTTTTGGTCAAATTTTCATAATTTTTTAACGAGCCGTTTAGCGTCAAAAAAACATTTTCTGAAAACACAAATCGTACTGTAACGCCCCTTTAGCGAATGTAATTTTAGAAAAAAATATCTCAACTCATTGTCCATATAATGTTCTATTTATAGGCATAGTTTCATTCTTGTCCGTCAAACAGTATGGCTTGTATCGCTCTCACAAGGTTTGAGATTGATTTATAAGTCAAAATTTGTACATTTTATTGAAAAAAAAATATTTCCTGTTGATATAAAATTTTGAATATATTTTTCGCTTGTTCCATTTGTAACCTCAAAGATAATGTCAAAATCTCAAAACTCTAGGGTTAGTAGTTTAGGAGAAATAAATGTTTTAAAAAAAACAGTTTTTGGCAAAAAAAGTGACTTTCCCATCATGCATAATTCTTTCCAAACAATAGGGATCTTCGTCTAAATGGGGCCCATTTTTGTGTAAAATATCAACTTGATCCATCAAAGATTCTGGACCGTAGCGTGGTAACAAGCAATGATAACACACGCACCCACCCACCCACCCACCCACCCACCCACCCACCCACCCACACACACACAGACATCATCGTAAAAACGTCATAAAACGACTTCTGGGACCTCAAAACATGTAATTCCGTCAAAATCTCGAGATCGAATTTTTTCACGATCACTATACTTTACTTATAGTAAAGTAAAAATGGAGCATGTGAAAATATTACAATAAACTTCCTTCCAAGTAGGGGTACAACTTTGGAAGAAAAAAAATTATATAATATATTTTTTATTATTAGTTTTTTGATTTTTGCAAAAAGTAATGTATTTTATTATTTCGTAAATAGTATTGACAAAGTTTGTTGAATATAGATAATAAATAATGTGTTTTGTCAAGTCAAATTGAAGATCATAGAGGTTAATATTTCTTGAATAGAAGGAGTTGATACAATGATTTTAAGTTAAGGAGAATGTTAATTTGCAATTTCTCGAATAGTTATGGCTTGTGAGAGGGACTGGCGTAGTAAGTTCCAAGGCAAGGCGTTAGCGAGGAGGAATGTATTACTCTACTGGCAAAGAAATGAAAAACCGCTCGACAGTTATTACAAGTGTGGCCCTACAAGGGCTTGGCAATACAAATAATTAATAACAGTCCTTTCTAGTGGAAATGGGATCGTCGTATATAACATTTCCATGCGTAAGGGCCATATAATGACGTCCACTGCCGATTTATCGGGTCTTCTGCAATTGAATTACCAAAGATTCATCGTATAAACCATTATTGAATATTGTCTCCTATATCTAATGATGACAAATCCATTCCTAAACAATTATAAATTATTAAAAGCCCTCAAATATACCATATATAAAATAATTAACGTTATAAAAGTGATTTTACTATCTCAAAATATCTAACGTAGTGCAATCAGTTATTATGTAGTTATTGTAGGGTAACAAGCTAATAAAATGGTCTCCACATATAAAAATTTAATAGTATAAACAACGCGTTTCGAACACGTAGTGTTCTTTCTCAGGCATTAACTAATGACAGGATGACATTGTATTTTTTTGTTAATGGCATGGTAAAAAGCTAATGAAATGGTCTCTACATATAAAAATTTAATCGTATAAACAACGTGTTTCGAACACGTACGAGTAGTGTTCTTCCTCGGGCATTAACTAAAAATTACAACTACTCTACAATACTATAGATAACTCTCTGATGATATTGTATTTTTTTGTTAATGCCTGAGGAAGAACTCTATGTGTTCAAAACGCGTTGTTTATACGATTAAATTTTTATATATGGAGACCATTTCATTAGCTTTTTACCCTACTCAAAATATCTATAGAAAGAAAAATTAATGTCTCATTTGCCTTTTTAAACCGTTCATTCGATTGCGATGAATATTTAGAGACATGTCTATAAGATTTCTGAGTCAGTGAAACTATGCTCCAATGAAAAATTGGTATTCATTATCTAAATTCATTTATTTTAAATTATTTATTTAATACTTGCTAATTTTTACTTTACTGCAGGTAAAATATAGCGATCGAAAGAAAAAAAATTAGATGTCGAGATTTTGACAGTTTTGCATGTGTTGAGGCCCTTAAAGTAGTTTTATGACGTTTTTTCGATGATGTTTGTGTATGTGTGTGTTGGTGTGAATTGGGGGGGGGGGGGGGGGGGAGAGAGAGTGGTGAATAGCCATAAGCTTAAGTTAAGTACACGCTACAGTCCACTATTTTTAATGGATATATATATATATTATATTAATTGTGTTAAACTGAATTGCCTTAATCAAACATACCTTTCTTTTGAGCAGTTTGATTAAGGCAATTCAGTTTAACACAATTTGTATAAAAGAAGGTTTGCTCCCTATTTATACTAATATATATTATATATATACGTTTCACAGTAAACTATAGACACAGAATAAAGATACGAACACACTTACTGTCTCTAATATTCGGTTGAACTGTTATCAGGAGAGTTGAGATGGGGACATCGAGAGCACTTTGTTTAATTTGTTTTGCGTAAATTAATATTTTACGCCAAAATGGCTCTCATAGTGCCGATGAGCCCTATTGTTTGGGAGCAATTATGAATGAAGGAAAAGTTACTTTTTCTTGGCCAAAAATGTTGTTTTTGAGCATTTTTTTTTAACCCTAAACTACCAACCCTGGAGTCTTGGAATTTTGACATTATCATGAAAGCAACAAAAGCAATAACTGAAAAAAATCCTCATATTTTTAAATTATTGGAAATATTTCATTCAATAAAATGTAAAAATTTTGACTTATGATTTTGACTTATCATGAAGGCTAGTCAAAATGATTTTATACCTAAAAATATATCATTATGAGGAGAATGAATTCAGGTATTTTATTATTTTTTTTTTGGAAATTACATTAGCCAAAAGGGCATTATGGTACATGTTATGTAAAAACAGAAAATGTTTTATTGACGCTAAACGACTTATTAAACGATGGAATTTAATGAATTTGTGCTAAAAAATTAAAACAGAAAATTATCATTTAAAATGAGATTTAGAGATTGAGAGGTAATGATTTCGGACACCACTATACTGGATAAACAGATAGAACTTTAAAATGTAAAATACAGATTTACGACTTAATCAGGGAAAGAATACATGAAAGAAATATACAAAACTTTTAAAACACAAGTTTTTTTGGTTTTCAAATTTTTTTTAAAAAATATAAAAGCATCATCTTGTTAATCAGTTTGATATTTTTTTTGCTTATAGTAATGTTGATGTAGGGTACTCAAAATTTTTAGACTTTGATGCAAAGTGGTTTTCTGTATAAATGAAATTAAACTATTCGAAATTTTGATTGCTGTTCAACTTTCAAACATTTTAATTTTTAACTCATTTCAACGCTATTACTTTTGCAGTTATTTCTTCCAAAAAAAAAAAAATACAGCCATCGGTCGTTCTTCGTCTCAAGCACAAAAGAAAAAGGCAAAACGAGCCTCAGTAATGCGAAGCGGTATTGGAATCCAATCGAGGCGACGTAATGTTTGAGCCTGTTCAACCGAGACAAACGTGCAACGAGAATCCAAACTGCCAACTATTGACCGGAACACCCCACGCTGATTCGAATTTCAGTGCAATCGACTATGATGTTAATTGAATTAATTAATTAATAACAGGATTCAACAAGTGTGATTTTTGAGCAACGTCTGTCTGGTCAGATAATATGTTAAGTTAGTATACACTAAATTAAGTTTAGTCAGTGTTAACACCACATTAATTGACTTCTATGGTACGAATTTCATCTGATCAGTCAGTATATAAGAATTCATTAAATAGCAAATCAAAGAACAAAAACAAATGAAAATTGCTGCCAATAATCTAAGATAGTTAAAAAAGTGAATTTTGATTCTGATTTCTTGTCTATTGAAAAAGTCTATTTAATATATGGTTGAACATTTTTACTTTACTATAAGTAAAGTATAGTGATCGTGGAAAAATTCGATCTCGACATTTTGACGGAATTACATGATTTGAGGTCCCAGAAGTCGTTTTATGACGTTTTTACGATGATGTCTGTGTGTGGGTAGGTGGGTGGGTGGGTGGGTGGTGAGTGTGTTAGCATTGCTTGTTACCACGCTACGGTCCAGAATCTTTGATGGATCAAGTTGATATTTTACACAAAAATGGGCCCCATAAAGACGAAGATCCCTATTGTTTGGGAAGAATTATGCATGATGGGAAAGTCACTTTTTTTGCCAAAAACTGTTTTTTTTAAAACATTTATTTCTCCTAAACTGATAACCCTAGAGTTTTGAAATTTTGACATTATCTTTGAGGTTTCAAATGCAAGAAACGAAAAATATATTCAGAATTTTAAAACAACAGGAAATATTTTTTTCTCAACAAAATGTACAAATTTTGACTTATAATTCAATCTCAAACCTTGTGAGAGCGATACAAGCCATACTGTTTGACGGACAAGAATGAAACTATGCCTATAAATAGAACATTATATGGAGAATGAGTTGAGATATTTTTTTCTAAAATTACATTCCCTAAAGGGGCGTTTCAGTACGATTTGTGTTTTCAGAAAATGTTTTTTTGACGCTAAACGGCTCGTTAAAAAATAATGAAAATTTGACCAAAAATGGAACAAAAAATTAGCAATTCATAAAAAAAAAAATCATGAAGTTTTAATTACGGGAAAGAGTAATAACGATATAAAAACCCTTTGTTTATCCTAGACTAAGAGATCACCTGCTATACTTGTCGAATTTTTACTTTACTATAAGTAAAGTATAGTGATCGTGAAAAAATTCGATCTCGAGATTTTGACGGAATTACATGTTTTGAGGTCCCAGAAGTCATTTTATGAAGTTTTTACGATGATGTCTGTGTGTGTGTGGGTGGGTGGGTGGGTGGGTGGGTGGGTGCGTGGGTGGGTTCGTGTGTTAGCATTGCTTGTTACCACGCTACGGTCCAGAATCTTTGATGGATCAAGTTGATATTTTACACAAAAATGGGCCTCATAAAGACGAAGATCCCTATTGTTTGCGAAGAATTATGCATGATGGGAAAGTCACTTTTTTTGCCAAAAACCGTTTTTTTTTAAACATTTATTTCTCCTAAACTGATAACCCTAGAGTTTTGAAATTTTGACATTATCTTTGAAGTTACAAATGCAACAAACGAAAAATATATTCAGCATTTTAAGACAACAGGAAATATTTTTTTTTCACTAAAATGTAAAAATTTTGACTTATAATTCAATCTCAAACCTTGTGAGAGCGATACAAGCCATACTGTTTGACGGACAAGAATGAAACTATGTCTACAAATAGAACATTATATAGCGAAAGAGTTGAGATATTTTTTTTTTAAATTACTTTCGCTAAAGGGGCGTTACAGTACGATTTGTGTTTTCAGAAAATGATTTTTTGACGCTAAACGGCTCGTTAAAAAAAAATGAAAATTTGACCAAAAATGGAACAAAAAATTAGCAATTCAAAAAAAAAAATCATGAAGTTTCAATTACGGGAAAGAGCAATAACGATATAAAAACTGTTTGTTTATTCTGGACTAAGAGATCACCTGCTATACTTGTCGAATTTTTTGTATTTTTTTACATTGTTTACATTGACTTAGAAATTTTTTGAGCGAATCCACTGAGATAAAATTGATGTTTCTAATGGAAAAATGAAAATATATTATTGACTTATAAGAGATGTAAGAGGAATAATATTGTGGAGGTAAATGATAACACTCATTAAAAAAAAAATCGTATATATGTTATTTGCCAAAGGGGAAGGAAAATGATCTTATTAAATACTAAGAAGCCATAAAATTCCCAGTATAATAATTCTGTTAAAAACCAAAAATGTAAAAGATAATTCAAAATTGAAATCTTTCGTTTAGAGATTAATAACTGTAATTATCGTACATCTTTAATTAACAAATCACCTTAAAACAACATTTTCTTTGCTGTTTAAGAAGTTTTTCAGAGAAAAAAAGAGTATTTTACTGTTTCAAATTTCAAAATTTTACAATAATATTCAATGTAGAAGGATGTCAAGTAAACGATGTAAGAAATCTACTGGCTATTTGAACAATAGCCATGTTCTCTTGTAGGATACTATTTCGTTTCAAGAAATGTTCACTTTGGTTTTTCAAAAATGTTATTACTGCTGTAGTTATACTAATGAAATTATTTGCAAATAATAAATTATTTGTGATGTACAAAAATAAGCTTATAAATTGATATGTCCTTCAATCACTATCTGTACTACCTCAGGAATGACAGGCTAATAATTATATCCCATTTAGATGTTTACGTTATGCTTAAATGAGATGTTATGTTTTATATACTCAAGAAATTTGACATTAAGTTACTTATAGTAAAGTAGAGTGTAGGCCACTCCAGATTTTTTGTATTTTTTTTTACATTGTTTACATTGACTTAGAAATTTTTTGAGCGAATCCACTGAGATAAAATTGATGTTTCTAATGGAAAAATGAAAATATATTATTGACTTATAAGAGATGTAAGAGGAATAATATTGTGCAGGTAAATGATAACACTCATTTAAAAAAAATTCGTATATATATTATTTGACAAAGGGGAAGGAAAATGATCTTATTAAATACTAAGAAGCCATAAAATTCCCAGTATAATAATTCTGTTAAAAACCAAAAATGTAAAAGATAATTCAAAATATAAATCTTTCGTTTAGAGATTAATAACTGTAATTATCGTACATCTTTAATTAACAAATCAGCTTAAAACAACATTTTCTTCGTTGTTTAAGATGTTTTTCAGAGAAAAAAAAGGGTATTTTGCTGTTTCAAATTTGAAAATTTTACATTGATATTCAATGTAGAAGGATGTCAAGTAAACCATGTAAGAAATCTACTGGCTATTTGAACAATAGCCATGTTCTCTTGTTGGATAATATTTCGTTTCAAGAAATGTTCACATTGGTTTTTCAAAAATGTTATTACTGCTGTATTTATACTAATGAAATTATTTGCAAATAATAAATTTTTGTGATGTACAAAAATAAGCTTATAAATTGATATGTCCTTCAATCACTATCTGTACTACCTCACGAATGCAATGCTAATAATTAATCCCATTTAGATATTTATGTTATGCTTAAATGATACGTTATGTTTTATATACTAAAGAAATTTGACATTGAGTTACTTATAGTAAAGTAGAGTGTAGGCCACTCCAGATTTTTTTTTATTTATTTTATCGTATTATTAATAGAAAATGATTTTTTTTAATGAAGGAGCGTAACTGTCATTTTACAAGAGCAGGCATGGGTAACCTTTCGAGAACTCGGGAGCCGCAAGATATGATTTCTAAATGATCGCGGGCCGTATGAAATGTCTGTGATATTTGTATACATATGTCCTATATGTGATCAAACCACAATACGAAATGAAAAAAAAGACTAAGATCTTTCAAGCATAACACAATACGAAATGAAAAAAAGAAGACTAAGATCTTTCAAGCATAACAAGCGGTCTTCGTGAGAGTCAAAAACCCAACTAAAACACTTGATGCAGAAAACATCTAGTGAGGGGTTGAGAAGAGTGGGAGGGAAGAGTGGTATTTTAAAAGGGTGACAGTGCAGGAAAGGACAAATGCCCATAGAGGGGTGTTTGGGGAAAGAAAGGAGTACAATAAGAAAGAGTAAAAAAACTATCCGCTAGCTGTTTTCTCCCCATTTCTTATTGTGGTTTGATTATTGATTGTTATTTCACGTGTTTATGTGAAATCTTCAAGTTCAAAATTCCGCGAACTAGTGAGGGATTACTGTATTTGGATTAAAACTTCAGTTATTAAATTTAACATAAGCTTTGAATTACAGATCAAAAACTTTGAACAAAAGATGTCATGTGTTTATTTGTTCTTGTTGATACAATACTTCTGTCAAAATTGGACAAAGGTTAAAAGATAAAGTATTGGACTTATTTCAATTCTTCAAATAGAATAGCTTGCTTCTTTTCTTTAACTTCTTCAAACTTGTTCTTTATGCACTATTTTCAAAGACATTTAAAATAAGTGCCAAGTTTGGTCAGCCAGTTCTCTCTAGACACTGATAAATCTCCAACTGTTTTTTTTTTTTTGAGTATAATTTCTTCTTTTGTTAACTGCCAAAATAAATCTAATAACTTTTACTTTGTTTGTAAACTATAAACAAAATGATTTGTAAAGATAGTGAAAATGTTAACAAACTAAGCAGTAATTTTCATTGTCTATTGTAGCCCTCGAGATGGGGCAGAAAGCCTCAGTGAAACATTAATTACATTGTTCTAATTTAACAACACTATTTAACTTTTTCTTAAATATAATAGACTAAATGATCATTTAAAAGTGAATTAAAGATAATATTTGAAAATATGCAGCATTAAAAGCGGATTACAAATTATTGATGTAAATCAAACAGAATTTTATTATTGAATAACTGATTTTGAATATCTTTAATATAAATATCATTTATTTTTTAATTAAAAGTAATACTTTGAGATATTATTCTCTCTCTCACACACACACACACACACACACACACACACACACACACACACAACACCACACACACACACACACACACAACACACACACCACACACACACACACACACACGCTCATTCACTCACACACACACGCACAAAACACACACACACACACACACACACACGCTCATTCACTCACACACACACGCATGCGCAAACACACACACACACTCATTCACTCACACACATCCACACTCACTCATAAACACACATACGCATACATCACACAACACACACACACACATACACACTCACTCATAAACACACACACAGACAAGCACATACACACACACAATCACTATCTCACAAACACACACACACAGTCACACACACACCCACACACACACCCACACACACACACACACACTCACTAACTGACACACACACACCACACACACACACACACACACACACACACACAATAATTATATTAATTTGTGAAAACAATTCACTTGACTCAGGCCTCAGAAGGTATTTTCTAGTTTTCTGTTGAGATTCCATATCATGATAACACAAAGGCAATCTTTTTATTTATGTATATATCCTATAAAGAGTAAATGAAGGTAACAAGATAATGAAGTTTTATTTAGAAATAAACCCAAATATTAGAACTAGTATGTAACTGTTAAAGGGAAACACTTTAACACTTGCGAGTAAAAAGCAAGAGAAGTATTGATGGTTTCAGAAAAATTTTGGTAGTATTTTTACAAATATATCATTTAAATTTTACAATTTACTGAAATTTGTTAAAGAGCGAGCTTTGGCGTGTGCTAGGCTAAGTACAGTATTAACAAAGATATATTTATATCATTTTTTTGAGCTGCATTGTGCATAAAATGTTTCATCTGTTTTTTAGTAAATTCAAATTGATCTTCAATTCCCTGGTAAGATTGCCTTACCTTCATCGTGAGTACAACGTGACTGTCACATTTTTACACTTTTGCTTTGTATCCTTCTTGTAGAGTTTTTGAAGCACAACTATTGACAGTATACGATTTTAGTAAGTACGCATAAAATAGTGAACAATGGAATTTTTTTAATTAATGCTGAAATATAAACTCGTATTGACATTTAATGGAGTGTGATGCATACAATCTAGTGGAATGGGACTCCAAGCATTTTAAACCTGCCATTGAACAAAATTTAATATCCGATATACTGCCAGGGGTAAATTTTTTCGCAGATTTAGTCAATTATGCCTCACATTTTTCATCCATTTCCTCTCTCCGAGGTAAATTACAGCATTTGTTTAGACGGATTTTTTTTTTGTATAAACTGTATTAAATATTCTTTTATTGAACAGCATTTTGACAATAATATTTGATAGATAAAGTTAGTGAAAGGAACATGATTGGGAATTTCCGAAACAAACCAAGCATGCTGAAATTTATTTGACTTGGGTTTATCCCTCAATAACATGAAGAAATCGCAGAAAAATTGAATAATGAAATTTAGTCAAAAACAATCTTTCTGAAAAAGTTTATAATATTATTTATAACAGATTGGTTTCTATTATTGTTTTAAACATCCTTTAATAATTTTAGATACCATTTATAGAATTCTTCGTCTTGTTTAAACTAACTTTCTTTTAAAACAAATTAACAATGAAACTCGTTATATTAAATGTAAGCAAACATATTACGAAACGTGCAAATTGTTTTCACATGGCAAAACTTTTGTAGTAAAATGTTTTATATTACTGCATTCTTCAGTTCATTAGTTCTAATAATTTAGCTAATTTATTTAATAAGCTTGTAGATATGGATTATTGTGTTTATTTTTAACTTCTTTTCACTTTTTTCAACTAAGATCTCTTAATTGGCAGCACTTTAATAAATCTCTCACAAGAGCTCTCTCCAGATACATTCTTGTTCAAGGTTTTTCTAATTTATTTCTCTTCCTTATATTGTTCAATAGCTTACCTAACTGCTGAGTTGAAAAAAAATAATATCATAAGGATTCATTTTGATGTATTTGTTTCAGTATATATTTATAATAACATCTCTAAGGTTAGCTCAGTGGTTTACGTACTCGCCTCTGAAGTGGTAGGTCCGGTGTTCGATCCCTACCTAGCCCTCTATTTATTCACGGGAGAGATAAATTCGTTTCTCGGAGAGGACGTTAAACTGTCGGTCTCGAGCCTGTATGATGCCCGTACTTCTTATAGTAAACACCATATCAAAGAGCTAATGTTTTTTCAGTGTATAAGATCTGCTACATTTTCCAGTTGATCTTAAATATTCAGACGTTGCTATACAATGAATGATTTCAATTCTTATTTCCATTCCTGATTGGCAAATACTTTACATTCTGTTAGCTTTATATTATTCCATTCAAAATCGAGAAAATACCAAACTGAAAGAATTGCGAATTGAAAGATACAGGACAAAGGAAGCATTGGCCTAAACCATATTAAAGTGCCATAGATTTGGCGACTCCGAGCAGAAGGAGAAAGAATTAATCAATAACTGTACATTTCGACAAAAAATAGTGTGAAATGACGTAAATAGTACCCTCGCTTCTCTTTACAAAGTATTCAACCAAATCAGAGTACAGAATAGTTTGGTGTTATATGTATGAGACATGATAAGTTTTTTAGGATCAAATCAGACACACAAATAAAACCGATTCTCTTTAAATCTTTTTCACACATCTACAAAACAGAGAAAAGAAACTATACACCAATCGAAAATATACATAGAAACAAATAAAAACGTCCTGTCATTTAGATAGCATTTTATTTAGGAAATAGAATAAAGTTCTTCTTTCTAACAAACATACAATGGGGTTTTTGTGATACCACACAATGAAGATTGATTCTACATTGCGAATAAAATTCTTCTTGCTAACATACATTGGCCCTTTGTGATACCACACAATGAAGATTGATTCTACATTGCGAATAAAATTCTTCTTGCTAACAAACATTGGCTTTTTGTGATACCACACAATGAAGATTGATTCTACATTGGGAGTCCAAGTATTTGCCTAACTCAAGTATATTTAGAGTATGGATCTTTAGCAAGTACCTGACATCATACGGGCTCGAGACCAACAGTTTAAAGTCCTCTCCGAGGACTTTATTTATCTCTCCCGTGAATAAATAGAGGGCTAAGTGGGTTTCGAACCCTAGACCTACCAGTTCAGAGGCGAATACGTAAACCACTGAGCTAACCTGACCCCCACTTAGAGATATTAGTATAAATATATGCCGAAACAATAAATCAATATGGATCCTTATAGAAGGTGGGACAGAAAAACAAGTCCAAAATTAACATTATTTTAGGTGGTACCCTATCTTCAAAAGTTATAATAATCTTTACACCTTAACAGTTTGTTTATTTACAAATTAATGATATTTTTAAATGAATCAAAGGCGTTATAAACTGAAAAGGCTTCTCCATTGTGAGAAGTTAGCCTCCTTCTACTTTTAATTAATTTAATCACCCTCCAATCGATTTGTTCATTAAAAACTTTTTTTTATTTTTTATTCACTTTTGATTGATAACGTCGCTGTCTCTTTGAAATTGCTTTTCAACTTTTTTTTCCAGTTATTCTTTTTAATTAATTACAAATTTTTTTTTAAATTTGTTTTCACTTTTCTGACATTGTAAAGTTAGTTGGTTTACAAATATCAAATAAATTGTTAGTTAAATACCATGAATAATGTATTTAATACTAGTGAGATAAGCCATTTGTCTTAACCAAATTGTTTATTGAAGTTTTGTTTTTCATTTCATTGTTTGTAAGTCGAGAGGAAAGTGTTACATTGTAAACAAAAAGTAACTTTTGGCGATTTGTATTCAAGAAGAACAATTTGTAAAATCTAATTGTTCTTTATCAGGAGGAAAACGATTTTTATGCTATTGTTTGTTTTTCTTGGAATCATGAAAAAAGCATTTAAGATAGAATCATTTTATCTAAAAACCGGTTATGAATAACTCTTTTTTTTTAAAGAATAAATACTACATATTTGAATAAAAATATTAAATATATTAATTGAAGTGCAATTTATTTGAATAAATTAATAGCAGAAGTACATTGTTTTATCGTAGAAGTAATATCAGACTAATTATTACATTTATTATCCATTATATTATATCAGAGCGGATTTCTAATCCAGTTTTTGATTATGTCCATTTTCAAGAGTGTCGTCATTAGGTTCAGGTAGGTTATCTGTCTGTGCTTCCAGTAATTCTTCATGCACTTGTTTCTCGCTACTCTTGTGCTACTTAGGTCAAATACCTTACCGATTTCTTATCTTAAATCAAAACTTTATGAATTTACTTTACACAACAATAAAAAAGCAAAAATCTATTATATATAAAAATTGATAATTTTCTATAAGTCACTTTAATTTATGTTATACACTCTGAAAACATTCCTGTCATTTAGAATTTACCAAAAGACGTACTTGGTAAATTTGACGTTACAAAGATCTTTATAGGATATTAAGATAGTCGCAAATAATATTTAACTAATAAATGTATAAATTACTGGTAACATGACGGCGAATGACTGACAAAAAAAGCAGAGTAATAGATTATACTTAGTTGACATGGTTCAAAAGATGGACGTGTTCCAAGACCATTAAAGCAAGGGAGAAAATTTATTGAAATTCTTTACTCCAAAATTTATTTATTTATTGGTTAATTAGTGGTTTGTTTATTGCCCTAAAACTTTAGACATCTAATATCGGGTTCAATCAACCCGGTCTGTTTACAATCAGGGAAGGCTATTTAGTTCGAAAGTTTTTAAATGTCTTCAGCCTATTTTTTGACTCCTTCTGTTTGAATGAGTATTAAATGAATGGTGTTTCTATGCGATGTAGAAGTTTTCAAAAGTAATCGAGTAGCGTGATTAAACGGAAATCTACCTCCAGTTGTCTTCTCAAAGTGGTAGGTATCCTTTCTAATATACCGATTCTCCTTATCTGACAGTTCCCATGTACGCCTGCCTTACCAGTTGCTATTATACTTTATGAGGAATTGCTTTTTGCTTCAAAGTTCTCTTCGGTGAATACCTGGTTAGGTTAGGTTAGGTTAGGTTAGGTTGCAGTGGCAGTCCCACAAGGGAACACACTTAGGCCGAGCATTGGCCCTTTGTGATACCACACAATGAAGATTGACTCTACAGTGGGAGTCCTAAATTTTTCCTAACTCAAGTGTATTAAGAGTAGGGATCTTTAACGAGCACCTGACATCGTACAGGCTCGGGACCGACAGTTTAACGTCCTTCTCCGAGGGACGACGTGCTCAGATTTATTCACCTCCCGCGTGAATAAATCGAGGGCCAGGTGGGGATCGAACCCCGGTCCTATCAGTTCAGAGGCGAGCACGTAACCATTGAGCTAACCTGACCCATGAATACCTGGTTATGTTTGATTTATTCACCTCTCGCGTGAAGAAATCGAGGGCTAGGTGGGGATCGAACCCCGGTCCTATCAGTTCAGAGGCGAGCACGTAACCACTGAGCTAGCCTGACCCATGAATACCTGGTTATGTTTGATTTATTCACCTCTCGCGTGAAGAAATCGAGGGCTAGGTGGGGAACGAACCCCAAACCTATTAGTTCAGAGGCGAGTACGTTAACCACTGAGCTAACCTGACCCATGAATACCTGGTTATATTTGATTTATTCACCTCTCGCGTGAAGAAATCGAGGGCTAGGTGGGGAACGAACCCCAAACCTATTAGTTCAGAGGCGAGTACGTTAACCACTGAGCTAACCTGCCTCAGTTAGCTCGAATATATAATAGTATAAATATAATCGGAAACAAATATATGAAAATGCACTCTTATAGAAGTCAGTACAGAAAAATAAGTTAAAAATTAACATTATTTTAGGTGGCACTATTTCCTTGGAACTTATAAGGATATAGTGTTTGTGCCTTAATAGACTGTCTATTTACAAATTAATGATATTTTTAAATGAATCAACTGAAAGGGTTTCTCCATTGTAAAAATTTTAACTTTCTGTTTTGTCAGTTTAGCACATAACTCCTCCTTTCTTCAGTAGTTTGTTCCTTTCTAGTTACAATGAACATCAAAATGGTCAGGAATCTACTGAAGATGGACACATTATTATCTTAGTGGGAAATGTTTTGTCAGTTCAGCACATAATTCCACCTTTCTTCAATAGTTTGTTTCCTTTCTCGTTGCAATGAATATCAAAATGGTCAGGAATCTACAGAAGATGGACACCTTATTATCATTAGTGGGAAATGATTTGTCAGTTCAGCACATAATTCCACCTTTCTTCAATAGTTTGTTTCCTTTCTCGTTGCAATGAATATCAATATTGTCAGGAATCTATTGAAGATGGGCACCATATTATCATTAGTGGGAAATGTTTTGTGAGTTCAGCACATAATTCCTCCTTTCTTCAACAGTTGTTTCCTTTCCAGTTACAATGAATATCAATATTGTCAGGAATCTACTGAAGATGGGCACCTTGTTATCATTAGTGGGAAAAGTTTTGTCAGTTCATCACATAATTCCTCCTTTCTTCAACAGTTGTTTCCTTTCTAGTTACAATGAATATCAATATTGTCAGGAATCTACTGAAGATGGGCACCTTATTATCATTAGTGGGAAATGTTTTGTGAGTTCATCACATAATTCCTCCTTTCTTCAATAGTTGTTTCCTTTCTAGTTACAATGAATATCAATATTGTCAGGAATCTACTGAAGATGGGCACCTTATTATCATTAGTTGGAAATGTTTTGTGAGTTCATCACATAATTCCTCCTTTCTTCAATAGTTTGTTTCCTTTCTAGTTACAATGAATATCAATATTGTCAGGAATCTACTGAAGATGGGCACCTTATTATCATTAGTGGGAAATGTTTTGTGAGTTCAGCACATAATTCCTCCTTTCTTCAACAGTTGTTTCCTTTCTAGTTACAATGAATATCAATATTGTCAGGAATCTACTGAAGATGGGCACCTTGTTATCATTAGTGGGAAATGTTTTGTGAGTTCAGCACATAATTCCTTCTTCCCTCTATAACTTGTCTTTTTTCTAGTTACCATAAATATAAAAATTGTCAGTAATCCACGGAAGGACTTTGGTTTAACCGAATTTTATGATATTGTTCACGACTTCCTTGTTTTTCAAATTTCCACAAATATTCTCTCTTAGTCGCATTTATAATACATTCACTAATCACTAAAAGTAACAGCCTTTTTAATTTGGCATATGAATATTATAATGAATTATTGCAATAATTCATGTAATATGAACTAGTTAAAATTGAATAGTTGTAAACAATCTGTTTAGAAGGAATACTTGTGATTTTTGGAGATTATTTGTAAACATTTGAGAGCCGTGCCATATTTACGGGATGTTGAGGTGAGTACAAGGTGCACAGGCATGAAGTAGGGTTGGTGGTTAATGGTGCCAGGTAATGATCGCTCAGGTGGGAGAGCTGGGCTCCATCACTGCCGCAACGAGGCCATTGCACAAAATAAACGTCCCCAATAAACAGCTTCAGGTTACCTTTCCCTCTCCCCTGCACTAACACACACCCCTCTCATGCATTAGCCAAACTAATACTTCTTAACCAGATAAATACAATTATTTTCAAATTTTTCAAGCAAGTATATAGTATATACTTTCGCATATGTTATATAAATATTAACATAGTTATAAAAGTATTTCATTCGAAATAAAAAATTTAAAAAACTTTTTTCTATTATTGAAATGAATTTTTAATTATTTTTTTTGTATTGATGCAAGTTTTAACAAAATATAGTAACCTGTACATATAAATATTAAATTAGATCCAAATTGATGAAGTGATGAAGATAAACATCTGAAAAAGAACATATATTTGGAAAATAGGCACTAAAAGAATCAACAGCTATGACCAACTAGAACCTCATATCAGTATTCGTTAAAAGTATACGCATATTGATAAAAGTGTCGACCGTGAAATAGAAACAAAATAAAAGTTTATCAGGACTCGGTCAGTTCTTCAGGTTCAAATTGAACTCTCATTTCCAACGTTTTCATTTTTATTTAAAACCTTTTTCATAGGCAGAAGTATAAAATTTTGAAACAGAAGAACAAAAAGTATTACATTAAAAATTATTTTAGAAACAAAAATAGTCTGTGGATTTTAACAACTGTCTATTTTTGTTTATAAAAATAATCTTTAATGTAATACTTTTGTTTCAAAATGTTATACTTCTGCCTATAAAAAAGATTTTGAATAAAAACCGAAACGTTGGCAATGAGAGTTTAATTTGAACCTGACCGAGTCCTGATAAAAGTATATAGTTAGACAAGAAAAAGTCGTGTGTCATCTAACATCAGGCTATATTTCTTTAACGGTATACGATATCAATGAAAGTTCATGGTATGTTAGCTCTCGTGTGACAGTGATCAGACTGTCCATTAGATTTTGTCATAAGGAAGGCAACAAGTTGTGTTTTGATATAGCTTCTCGACCACTGATTCCTATAATTCAAAATGGGTTTCTCAAAGTTTTAGTACAAAGAATGACCTACTTCTGATTATAACTTTCGGTATTTTCAAGGCTTTTTTTGAAGCAAAACTATTTAAGTTAGACGCATTTATCTAATATTAACGACTCCTGATTATAAGCCAACGTTTCGTCGTAAATTGTTCGGTATCTTCAAGGCTTCTTTTGAAGGAAAACTATTTAAGTTAGACGCATTTATCTAACATTATCGACTCCTGATTATAAGCCAACGTTTCGTTGAAAATTGTTTGGTATTTCCAAGGCTTTTTTTTGAAGGAAAACTATTTAGGTTAGACGCATTTATCAAACAGCATCATAATAAACAAGAAACAAACACTTTCCTGTCTGTTAAGATTCTGTTCGATAAATGCATCTAACTTAAATAGATTTCCTTCAAAAAAAAACCTTGAAAGAGCCGAATCATTTTCGGCTAAAAGTTGGCTTATAATCAGGAGCAGTTAATTCTTTGAAGTAAATCCTCAAGAAACTCATTTTGAATGTATTGTATACACTTGTATACATTATAATAAAACCAATGTAAAGTATCGAAATATAAGACATCATGAACTGTTTATAATTCTCTATTCTGAATGGACTTAAATTACTCTAAATTTTTCAACTATGAATGAATAGTTTTCAACGTAATTTTTTATGTTTCTTAACCGTCTCTGTACCGGTGAGCTTGGTTACCTTCTCTTATCTCTCCTCAATACCGTTCAAACCAAAAAACTGGAGAATGTAAGTGCTTCTTTTTAATTACTTTATGTTTCTCCATATTTCTCTATTTAATTAATCACATTGAAGTTTATTTGTCCATTTCAGATCGTATTATGTGCATATGTTCATAGTTAAATAGGCAGGCAATAACCAGAAACTACTATTTCTACGATCAACTATTTCTGTTTTTACTATCTTTAACTATATACAAACTACCAAACAAAGAGTTTTAATATCTTTTAAAGAAATGAACTATACCTTAATATCTTTATAAGTTACTAGAAAATTTAAGTTTGGTTCCCCAACTGTCAGGATAAATCAAGATCATTTCAAATTGTTTCGTTAGTTTCAAAAACTTAATTGGGTTTTCAGTAGGATAAAATATTTTTTTAGGTTTCATTTAAGTAACTTTATGACGGAATTCTTTTAAAATAAATTAAACTGGTTCGTTCTGTTGAAATTTGTTATGATTTATATGATAAAATAAGCTTTGTTACTGATATAGAGGTTAGCACGAGTCATGCAGTTATTTTAAGCTAGTACAAGTTTGTATAACTATTTCAAACAGTTTCGCCTCGTGTCGTGTCTTCTTGGAAACGGGTTCAGAACTTCGACTATCTCTATCACAAGCGACTATCACAAGAGTCTCGTGTTTCTGTTTATTTATTCTCCTAGCTTAAGGTAAATATATCATCAGCTGTGCCATAATCATCAGTTATAACTAGCATATACTCGAATTCACAGAAGTGGACAAAGAAATAAGTTACTTAGGTTAGGTTGCAGTGGCTGTCCTACAAGAGCACACGCATAGGCCGAACATTGGTGATACAACACGATAAGCATGCTGCCTCAGAACTGGTATTTCCGGGGTTCGATACCAACTTGGCTCTCGATTTATTCACGCGAAAGGTGAATAAATCTGAGTAAGTCATCCGTCTAAGAGGACGGTTCCGAGCCTGTACGATGTCAGGTACTCGTTAAAAATCCCTACTCCAAATACTCTTGAGTTAGGCACAATTTAGGACTCCCAAAGTATAATAAACAGGTAATGTGGCTTGCCCATTTCTAAAATGGGTGCCAAATAATAAATGAGACCTTGAACAGCACTAAAAGGTGAAAGCCTTATAATTGCGGGTGAATGTCTGTGGTACAACTGAGACCTGTGGTCACTCGTAGTTAATGTCTGAAGAAGAACACTATGTGTTCGAAACGCGTTGTTTATACGATTAAATTTTTATATGTGGAGACCATTTCATTAGCATTTTACCCTACAATAGTGTCAATTGATAAATTAAGTTAATTTATTAGAGTAGGGATCTTTAACAGTACCTGACATCAAACAGTGACCGATAACCTAAAGTCCTCTTCGACGGATATGCTTAGATTTATTCACCTCCCTTGAGAACAAACCGAGGGCCAGAGTGGGTATTGAACCCCGGATGTACCAGTCCAGAGGTGAGCACGTTGACACTGGGTTGCCTTGGATCCCCAGTAGTTTACTTAACTATAGAAGGGGGTTTTTGTTTAACCTTTCATCATTCTCTATAATAGAGTATTTGCGCTACATATAAAAAATTTATAGATATAAGAGTTTCAAACATGAGCTTATAAAACAATAATTCGATACAATACTAATAAGTTACCGATAATCATAAGTGATAATCAATACACTTATTGATTTCACCAATGGAAAGAAACACAATGAAGAGAAACAACAAATCACTATAGGGTGACCGGAAAGAATAACTGCATCATTCACACGTGACTCCCAAAACAATAAATACCAACATTTCTAGTTTCATATTATTACGTAGTAACACAATTGTTTTTGAATAAATATTTTAAAGACTTTCTAATCGATTATAATTTGCATAAAACTTAGTTTTCTTCAAAATTTTTATTTTAGTATTTATAAGTTTTTATTTACTATAAAGCATAGCAATCAGAAAAAAAATTTGTCACAATATCATGGCGAATTTACATAATATTTACAGACATAATAATATTATGTCTATGTAAAATATTATGTAATAATTTACAATATTATGTTTTGAGGTCTTCCGAGTCCTCTTTTTATGACGTTTTTTGATCATGATGACGTGTGCGACTAAGTAATTTGTTGATGAATTTTCTTAATTACATTAAATAAGCTGTTTTAGTAAAAATTATTAAAGTTCTATGTAATTAAATAGATTTAATACTACTATAGGGTTTGGTACAAATTAAGTTGTTATAACAAGTTTTAAAGTTAGTACAAGTTTATATAACTATTTGAAATGATATCAATTACTATAATACCGCTAAATGTGTTTTGAAATGGTTTATGGTCTACGTGTGTATCTTGATAAGTGGGCAACTCGCTAGCAACCTACCATGGAATCTTTGTGCGCTTTTGAAACAATTCACCTTTGTCATCTGCCCTCTTGTGCCACACACTACAACCTCACTCTAAACAAATATCTTCAACTATAAAGCTTCATTCTAAACTCTTCTGAACTTTTTTATCATCCTTATGTTATGTTTTAAGAATAAAAAACAAAATTTGAGAACAAATTAAAACAAAAAATTATATAATCATATTTTTAATGATAAATTCACTACCAGTCAAAAGTTTTGCTAGTATGAATTTAATGTTGAGTACCTATTAATTTAGTTTTACTAACTTCAATATTTCGACTTCCTCGTCATTAGCAGAAGCAGATTTTTTTTATTGTTTTATCATAATACGATTATCCTTAGAGGGGTAACAAGTAATACTGATCTATGATACATAGAAGAGAAGTGAAAGAGTGGAGAAATGACCCATTGGTAGTACTTCATATACATACATTGTTCACATCACTTGCAACTATTCGTAACAGTTAACAGTTCGTCATGAGCTGTCATCATTAACTGTCAGTTAACAGTTCGTCATTTCTTGACGAGTAGACCTCTGGGCCAGCATCGTTTCAGCTTTTCAACAAGGAGAAGTAGAAGATGAGTTCTTACCAGCCAAGCACAAGTTATTTTTTTCTTCTTCTCCTGGTGACGATGAGGTCAACATTTTCAAGTGACTTGTGTTTTGTTGTTTGTTTTGTGTTCTTTTCTTGTGAACGTTTGATATGTTGTCCTAATGAACATCTTTATGTTTTGATTTATTTTTACTAATTTTCTTATTTCGTTTATAATAAAGTAGTTTTGTGTCTGTGCTCAGGTTGGCTTAGTGTACTCGCCTCTGAACTAGAAGGTCCGGGATTTGATACCCAGCTGGCCATTGATTTATTCATGCGGGAGGTGAATAAATCTTTGCAAGTCATCCCTCGGAGAGGACGTTAAACCATCTGTCCCAAGCCTGTACGATGTCAGGTACTCATTAAAAACGCCTACTCTAAATATACTTGAGTAAGGCAAAATTCGGGACTTTCAATTTAGAATGTGGCTAGCCCATAACTAACATGGGAGCCAAATAATAAATGAGCCAAAAATATAGAACAGCACTAAAAGGTGAAAGCCTTATAAGTGTGGGAGTTGGAAAACAAACAAGTTTTGTGTCTATTTCGGACACTTCCAATGTAGAGTGTGGCTAGGCCATTACTAACAGAGAGCCAAATAATAAATGAGCCAACATATAGAACAGCATTAAAAGGTGAAAGCCTTATAAGTGTGGGAGTAAGAAACCAAACAAATAGGTTTTGTGTTTATTTCAGACACTTTCAATGTAGAATGTGGCTAGTCCATTACTAACATGGGAGCCAAATAATAAATGAGCCAACATATAGTACAGCACTAAAAGGTGAAAGCCTTATAAGTGTGGGAGTTGGAAAACAAACGAACAAGTTTTGTGTCTATTTTGGATACACAATTCGTTTTTCAATTCTATCGCTGTTGAAGCAGCGACAGCTATCAAGCTTGACTGTCAGGTGTTATCAGATCTGGACGTTATCTAATGAAATCAGTTTCTATGAATAATATTTCCATCTATTGACTGTCGCTCGTAATCAGCTGCTTATTGATGGCATAAATGGTATTTCTAGCACAGACTGTAAAGAGCCTTTAATTAAGAAAGTAAATCACTTAGCTATTCAATGTGCAACAATCAGCCACTGTCAATAGAGCAAAATATCCTATTAATAGAACATAGATTAATGCAATCACAAACTTAAATTAACACGAACCAAGACATGTCTTATTATTCTTTTGACGGAGAATGTAAGAAAATGTTTTTATTATAATTGCGTAATATTGGGGAATATCAAAAATTACATCTCCACGTAATATCAAAATATTACGTCATATCAGAAAACGTCATATGAAAACCTTAGTCATTCGAACACTTAGTGTTTCTGTACTCTTGAGATGTAAACCTGAAGAAGAACACTCAGTATTCGAAACGTTGTTTGTTTTCATATTAAACTGTTATTTGTATGTGTGTGTGTGTGTGTGTGTGTGCGTGTGTGTGTGCGTGTATGTGTGCGTGTGTGTGTGTGTGAGAGAGAGAGAGTGTGTGTGGATACGTAATGTTTGAAATTCCTCAATATGAGTAAAAATACTATATTAACTGATTGGACAAGTAATAAATAATTACGAAACATTATATATCCTAAATTAATACTTGTTATACCGCTACATATAACCATCGGATATACAAAGAAATAAAGATAGAATAAAAATGTTTATAACCTTTTAACAAATTTTCAAAGTAAAAAAAATCAGCTTTAAAGGTTTTATTTGAACTTTGAAAACTAGCCGATTTCTCATAACTATGTGGGCTGATACTTTGTTGTTGACCTGTCTTCAATTAAATATGCCAGTCATTAATTAAGTAATAAATATTTTTTTAATTAATACCAGTAGTTTTAATCTGCCAGGGTCAGTGGAAACAATAATGAACTTAGTTTGAGGAGAGCTGAGTCATGCAAGGTGACCTGTTAGTACAGTTAAGGCGCGTGCCGTTACGGGGTGTTTGAATACAGCGTTGACCTTTGCACTCAGTCTATCAAACTCTCACACAGGGCTTTCAACTTATTCAAACCTGTTTTGATTCACCGGTGTTCCCAAGCCTTCCGGCTACCACACCGCCAACTTATTCAAACCACCTGTATATACGGACTACTCTTTCTAATTAAACCCAATAATCTCTCCTTTAATAAAAAGATATAAACTAAATTGAACTAACTCACTGTAAATTAGAATATCTGGAGTTCTGTATAATGATTGATAATAGAATAAAAAAATGCCAATGAATTCCAATTCTAATGATTCCAGGGAATCGTTTCAAATTAAATATAACTTAAATAAAGTAAATAATTATATATTTTCTCGACCACAAGAATAAAGTAAACAGCAGACCTTATTAAGGGTTGGTCTACACCAGGGGTTCTCAGTTGGGGTGAAATTCACCCCAGGGGTGAATTATGGGTTTTCAAGAGGTGAATTGCCACCATACTAATCTTACATAGTGACAAAAGCAATAATAGATTTTGATCTCTTAATAATAAATTACAAAATACTATTTTAGTTGTATTTCCATGTATTTAATTAACATTTAATGTTTAAAACATATAATGGAAAACTAAAAGAATTTTTAGTAACAATTGCACATGTAATTAAGAATGGACTTTTTGAAGAAGATGATGTTGGAAAGGAGGGGGGAATGACGTCACAAATGACGATCAAGCATGGGGACCTTGCTCTCAGTAAACACGTAACTTAGACCAACGTTTCGCTACATATTTGTATAGCATCATCAGGGCTGTATACAACTGCATTTTCATTGCAACTACTCTTCCATATATCTGTCTAACGTATATCTTGTTTTGTGTACTGCCCTAATGATGCTATTTAAATATAGCTAAATGTTGACCTAAGTGTAGTGTATATATCTCTGTTGTTTGCTTAAACACGGTATGGAAGCTTTGTTCCATAACTATCCTTACCATAGAACGCAACATAAAATATATGTTAGTGGTTAAATGTTTACATTTAGCAATTTTATTCTTCTAATATATAATATCTCCATTATATAATGGAGATTCATATAATGTTCTAAAAAAAAACTTATTAGAACATTTCAAAATTTTTTAATACATTTCTAAATAACAATTTTTTTTCACTGTTGGTAGTCAATGGGTACATCGGCCTCACTCAACTACTCTCGTGTTACCATCGGTCTTACTCGGGTAACATCGGATACACTCGGGCGTGACACACTAGTTAATACTGTATTAATAAATTGGATTACGGGTGAAAACCAACAGTACAGTCACGTAAGCGTCTGTCCAGTTCCTAAGAATATTTAAAATGTATACTTTAGAAGAAAAGGGCTCTGAATTTGTTCAATTCAAGACGTTTAATCCAGATAATCACCAAATCTATGCCCACGATGATACTATAAAATTACTTCCAGAAAGCCAAATTAAAACCAGAAAGTTTATATTTGAAAAATTTGATTTTGATCAATGTTTCAGGGGTTTAAGTATTTATTTAATTTTAGATAAATATTTCTTT
The DNA here is from genome assembly GCA_026182355.1 of Hermatobates lingyangjiaoensis. Taxonomy (NCBI): domain Eukaryota; kingdom Metazoa; phylum Arthropoda; class Insecta; order Hemiptera; family Hermatobatidae; genus Hermatobates; species Hermatobates lingyangjiaoensis. Next base: position 108,071 of record JAPFBL010000396.1, on the reverse strand, counting down.
TAACATTTCAAACTAATTAAAATTTATAAGAAACAATAATATGGGATTATACAAGAATTAGGAGATTCATATAATGGTATAACTTAGCATTGTTTAATGCACGAGATAAGTATATACTTACTTATTATATTTTTCTTTGAATTTACATTGCTGAATGCTTTATAGAGTACCGAAATGATTGTTTAAGTTTATAAACGGTTCATTTGATGGTAATTTTAGTGAAATATGTACACATGTTTGAAAAATAGTTCATTGGACCATCAATTTTCCGTACTTCAAATAACCGTACTTTCAAGTTTCTATCTTTTTTTTTCCTCCCAATAGCATAAATTATCATCCGAGTATTGGTAATTCTCAATGAGGGCAGAGTGAGACCATGTAGCATAGGTTACTCCAATTTCGTTATCTTGGGTTTTTGACTCTGATAAAGACCGCTTGTTACGGTTGAAAGATCTTAGTCTTGTTTTCCCATTTCTTATTGTGGTTTGATCATTGATTGTTATTTCACGTGTTTATGTAAAATTTTTGTATATATATATCAATGACCAAACCACAATAATAAATGGGAAAACAAGACTAAGATCTTTCAACCGTAACAAGCGGTCTTCGTCAAAGTCAAACCCAATTCACGTGTTTATATGAAATCTTTATATATATATATAATATATATATTACTCAAAGAAGAATTGTAATTTCTATGATCTTGAAATATGATCAATGAAATTAAAAAAATGTCTTGTTTAAAAAACAAAAGTGACTATTAGAAAAAGTTTTTTAAAATTACTTTATTTGCAATTTTTTTTGTTCTTGATTTTATTTTGTATCCTATTAAATTTAAAAAAATAATAAACATTAAAAAAAGCGCATTTCACGGTTGATTTAAGCTGATAACATAAGAAAAATGGTGTATTTTACTTTTTAAAATGCTACTTCATTTTTTTCAAAGGTTAGTCATTTTTTCTTGGCGACTACATGTTGACTTTTTTTGTGGGCTGGATTAGTTTTGTTGTACGCAGTACATGTGCGAGCAGTGCGCGATTGCACATGAGTGTAGCTTACAGGGAACGTTGTTCCGGTCTTTTCTGTTTTTCTAGATCTCTTTCGGTCTCTATTATTACAAAAATTAGAGGGTCAAGTGTATTTTGATGACGAAGTCAGAGTCTAAAGAAGCATCATTCCGCCTCTTTTATTTGTGGTGAAATAACGAACATTTCTTATTTGTAACCAAGAATTTCTCTGTGAGCAGAAAAAACTACTTGAATCTTACATACGCTGAACGAAAGTAGAGAAGCCACCCTACGCTGCTAGAGAGAAAAACCAATTTCAGAACAAACTTTTAACAGCACAAAACTTTCAATTATAAAGTTGTATACTTATTAAAAATGAAACTCTTGATACTTCTAAGTTTATTATAAGAGAAGTTATAAAAGTTACTTCTGAAAAATTCAAGATCATTAAAAAACGAAAAATCATTAAGATCATTAAAAAAGCATATATTTCCTACATTTCAATTATTTGGCTAAACGATACGAGTTTAAAATATAGAGTATAATTCTGATTTAAGTTTATTAAGCGTTCAAAACATTTTGTGTTTGTTTTAAAATAAAACTTGTAAAATTTCTTTGGATCGTTAGAAATTTGCTGTGGTCGATTTTTGTTATGTGGTAATTGATCGAAAAGTACTCAAGTTAACATAGCCAATTCCTTATGTTTCGATCACTGCTTCCTTTGACGTACTAACAACAAACTGGCACAAAAGTTGGTAACAAGACGGTTTCATTCACTCAAATTTAATAATTACTAATATTTTTATGATATTTCAGTCATAAAGATTACATAATATATTTTTAGTATAAATGGTAAGTCCACAGTACATACACTCTCTTATTCTATATATTTTTTTATATTCAATGGATAGTGCTCGCAAATACTTTTTACGAATTCAGAGGAAGATAATAATAGTAAATCCCTCCGCAATTGTTTTTGTAAAACGTAAAAAAAAACAATACGTTTCAAACACGCAGGGATTTTTTTCATGAGTAATTTGAAAAGTTGAAGAATGACTTAGTCATTGCATGAATGTTGAGTTACTCAACTCTTCCGACTACTGATTTGACTTGAAGAATAACACTACATATTTAAAACGAGTTATTTTTTTTTAAAAACATTTATTTTGGGAACGCTTTTATTTATCAATATTTTTTTTAAAAAATGCATAAACACCACAAAATATCTGATTATACTAGTTTGGAAATGTTTACGAAGTTTAATAGATATTTATGCACTTAGGAAATAATAAGGTTTATTATTTCCCGAGCGTATTGGTTGATTACTGAGACAACGCCGAAGCAATCAAGGCTAATAAATCCCTTGGCTACGCTTCGGGATTTAGGAATTTTAATTTCCGACGCGTAACCGAGGCATTAATGATGATTAATTCCCGAGACGTAGTCGAGGGAAATAACTACGCGAGGGAATAACACCTCATTACTCTCGAGGCTTATACAATATTTCATTTCCAGAAAAGATTCTATAATAATATAATTAGTGTTAATTAATACAAAAACAATTAATAATCACTCTTTATAATCCAAAATAAAGGTTTAAGAACCCAATTAAAAGTATGTAAACAAAACAGAGTAGAATAATTAGCAATACAGTTGGTATTTAGAAATCAGGCTTACCTGTTTTGACTTTAAATGTGTTCCAAAGCCTTTCAGCCATATAACGACCAAAAATCAAATCAGGCCGACTAGTTTAACGTGCTGCTCTTTAGCGACTTTAGTTTATTCCAAAGTGCCCGAGGTGACCACGCGGAGGCGGGCCCGCACGATACTATGTCGTGAATCAAGACTTACTTCACGCATCAGTATCAGGTCAGCGTACTCAAATCGAGAAAAAACAATTTGCCTGATACTTAACTTTTTACCTTACCAGCAGAAACAAGGGGGGGGGGGGGGGCTTTCATTTTACTCGACTCCCGTGGTTCACTACCGGGAATGCTAGCACTCTTTTCATTCTTCCTATGTCATGCTCGTACTCGGGGAATATGACTCGGTATTTATCAAGGAAGGCGTTTTTGTACGCACTTGCTACAAAACGTTCTCGTATCGAGCATAAACTTCCACCGTAGCAAGGAATTCCTCGAGCACGTGCTTTACTATCTCCGGGGCTGCTCCGCACGGACACATCGGACTTTCAACATTCTTGAACCTATGGAGGTATGAATTGAAGTCCCGGTGGCCCGTGAGAATTTGTGCTACCTTAACTCTTCCCAATATAATTTCCCTTCATAACTAAAAATTGATATCAACAAAATAGTTAGGTTGGACAACCTGGATTACATCCATTTTTTTCATTATTGTTCCGTTTTTAAGAACGCAGATTAAATGCAGATTAAAAAAAAAATGTTTTTGAAAGGTAGAAAAAGGTTAAGAAAAGAAAAAATAAAGAAAATATATAGAACAATTAAAAATAAAAAAAAAATAAAAAAAAAATTAAAAAAAAATAAATAAATAAATAAAAAAAAATTAAAAAATAAATAAATAAATAAAAAACTAACGATTTAAATTCAAGCCAGGTTTCGAGCGTGCCCCCAGGAGCCAAATGTGGGCTTCCTCAGAAGCTTTTAAAGTAACTTGTCTGTTATCACTGGGGACTTGTTTAAGAACTTGGACTGTGAAACAATCATTGAAACTGAGATGGTGGGAATTAGCGTGAGTGGCGACAGGGAGACTGCTGCGTTTACCAACCGAAAGCCTGTGATTATTCATCCGAAGGTTCAGCATCGTAGATGCTAAACCAACGTAAAAAGCATCACATTGGGTGCATTTCAAGAGGTAAACACAGTCAGTGGAGATACAGGAGGAAGGACTGTGAATAGGGTAAGAATTAAGATTAGTTAGAGACTCAAATGAAGACCCAGAATCAACAATGGGACAGGTAAGACATCTCCGACGTCCACAACGCTGTAGGCCACCGCTGCTTTGGGGATTCTGAATAAGTTTGCCGGCCCGGTGGGAAAAAATATTTGAGAGATTGGGGGCTCTTCTAAAGGAAATGCGGGGCAACTGGTTAAAAACTGAAACGGTAGAGGGGGAAGAGGAAAGGATAGGGTAAAGTTCTTTAATAAATTTTCTTAATTTATGGACACCAGGGAAATAATTTGTTAGAAGCGAAGCAGTAGTAGTGGGGTCTCTTCTGTTATTAGTGGAAAAGTTGACATTGGCAGGGATGATTCGGCTATTGATTTAGTGAGTCTTTGTTGTGTTTCTGTTTATGTGTCACTGCTTATTTTAATTGTTATTTGTCCTGCCGGACCGTTTTTCGTTTATCATGGTATATATATATATATATATATTTATATATATATATATATATATATATTCAGCTCGTCATGTCTGAATTACTTTTAGCTTTAAAAATAAATATGGTCGATAAATAACATGAAAAGTAAATAGCTATGATATTTATATTTAATTTTTTTTTTATACTTTTGGTAATGAAACATTTTGAAAACTTGAAAACAGTTATAGGTTTTTCTTTGTTATATCAGGTAGATCTTTCTATTGGGTCTAGGTTAGCATAGTGGCAAAGTGCTGCCCTCTCGACAGGTAGATCCGGGGTTCAATATTCACTCTGACCCTCGATTTTTTCAAGCAGGAGTTGGGTAAATCTAAGTTTATATTCTTTCAAAGAAGAACGTTAAGCTGTAGGTCCCAAGCCTGTATGATGTCAGGTACCCTAAATATACTTGAGTAAGGCAAAATTTTGGATGCTCCATGTAGAATGTTCATTTGGTGGTGTCACAAAACGCTAATATTTGACCTATTTATGTTCTCATGTAATACTGCCACTTCAACCTAACCTTAACGTCTTTTCATATAGTTTGAATAAAATATATCATAGAGCCCAAAAGTGTAAACCCTGAAGTAAATTCATTGAGGTATCCAGAAATTTACAATATATAAAGGTAAAAATGCAAAGATGATAATAACAAAAAACTGTACTTCGAAATGTATAACAATCTTTTTAATTCCAGTTCCTGTTTTCCAGTGAGTGATGAATGGTTACCAAAAAAATTTTTTTAATAAATCACATCTTAACAAAATTAATTCAGGCATATAGTTGTTGGTATGTTTAAGAACCCAGGTCTTCTTGAGCAATATTGAAGAACGGGAAAGTTACTTTTTTGTTTTTTTAGACCAAATCGCTGATAATTTTAAGCGATTAGTCTTTTTTTCATATTTTCTATTATTGCTTCCAGTAGGTTCTGACGAGGTAGGCTAACAAATCTGTGGTTTTCAGTAAACTGGATCTCTTTGACTTCGTCCGAAGCAACCCTCTCAACAATTTCTTTTTCAAATGTCCCTATATTGTCCTTAAGTAGTTCCAATGCTTTAATAGACCTGTTTATAAGGTTTAAAAGTAGATCTAAAAACATTCAGTATTTGATTCAGAACTAAAAGTTAAAAATACGTTTAATGTAGACTAGACGAACTCAACATCTAAGTACGTCGGAGAGGATGTTAAGCCGTCGGTCCCGAGCCTGAACGATGTCAGGTACTCGTTAAAGATCCTTACTCAAAATGCACTTGTTAGGGAAAATTTAGGACTCCCAATGTAGAATCTGTAGAATCACCGATCAAAGAAAAATTCGGTAAACCGCTGACGTTATCACCCGCTAGGGGATCGGTTGAAATAATAAAAACAAACAAATTTCTAGAGGGACTGTAACCTACATCAAGACAATCGTCTTTTAGACGTTTAACGTTTTTGAAAATTCGTACTAGAATCCAACAAAGTGACTGATAATTCTGTATGGTCAATTATCATGTTTATTAAAGTGCTCAAAATCTTAAGTTCATTATTGAAACAAGCTGAAGCAGAGTAGAACAAACATGCCCGACTTGTGCAGGTGTCCAAAAAAACTTAGTTTAATAACAATAATAATCAAATTAAGCGTCAGATTGAACTAAAAAGAAGATTTCCAGGTTTTTATAACTTTATAAAATTGATACAGCTCAATAAAAAAAATAAAATGATCAAATTATGTATCCGTGAGTTTGATAATACGTCTGATGATAGCCAACTTATAATAAATTGGTAGCCAATTATAATAAATAAAATTTACTATGTTTAGTTACAATAAAGTCTATTGTAGGTTAAACCAAATTATTATACTACTGTTGAACTTGATTGTACCTTAATTAATAGTTATTGTGGCAAATGAAGTCATAGATACACATCCAGCAATAAGATGGTTGAATTCAGCTTTTAAAAATTAAAAGCTTTTCTCAGCTTTTAAGTCAGCTAGATTAGAAGATGAACCTTTGCCCAAATTTAAGTTATAAAGTATTTAAACTTATAAAAAAAATCTGGAGTGGCCTACACTCTACTTTACTATAAGTAACTTAATGTCAAATTTCTTGAGTATATAAAACATAACGTCTCATTTAAGCATAACGTAAACATCTAAATGGGATATAATTATTAGCCTTTCATTCCTGAGGTAGTACAGATAGTGATTGAAGGACATATCAATTTATAAGCTTATTTTTGTACATCACAAATAATTTATTACTTGCAAATAATTTCTTTAGTATAACTACAGCAGTAATAACATTATTGAAAAACCAAAGTGAACATTTCTTGAAACGATTTATTCTCCTACAAGAGAATGGCTTTCGTTCAAACAGCCAGTGGATTTCTTACATCCTTCTACATTGAATATAAAAGTAAAATTTTTAAATTTAAAACAGGAAAATACCCTTTTTTTCTCTGAAAAACATCTTAAACAGCGAAGAAAATGTTATTTTAAGGTCCTTTGTTAATTAAAGATGTACGATAATTACAGTTATTAATCTCTAAACCAAAGATTTATATTTTGAATTATCTTTTACATTTTTGGTTTTTAACAGAATTATCATACTGGGAATTTTATGGCTTCTTAGTATTTAATAAGATCATTTTCCTTCCCCTTTGTCAAATAACATATATACCAATTTTTTTTTAATGAGTGTAACCATTTACCTGCACAATATTATTCCTCTTACATCTCTTATAAGTCAATAATATATTTTCATTTTTCCATTAGAAACATCAATTTTATCTCAGTGGATTCGCTCAAAAAATTTCTAAGTCAATGTAAACAATGTAAAAAATTACAAAAAATTCGACAAGTATAGCAGGTGATCTCTTAGTCTAGGATAAACAAACAGTTTTTATAGCGTTATTGCTCTTTTCCGTAATTGAAACTTCATGAATTTTTTTTTATGAATTGCTAATTTTTTGTTCCATTTTTGATCAAATTTTCATTATTTTTTAATGAGCTTTTTCGCGTCAAAAAATCATTTTCTGAAAACAGAAATCGTACTGTAACGCCCCTTTAGCGAATGTAATTTTGAAAAAAAAATAACTCAACTCATTCTCCACATAATGTTCTATTTTTAGGCATAGTTTCATTGTGATCCGTCTAACAGTATTGTTTGTATCGCTCTCACAAGGTTTGAGATTGAATTAAAAGTCAAAATTTTTACATTTTAGTGAAAAAAAAATATTTTCCGTTGTTTTAAAATTTTGAATATATTTTTCGTTTGTTGCGTTTGTAACCTTAAAGATAATGTCAAAATTTCAAAACTGTAGGATTACCAGTTTAGGAGAAATAAATGTTTTAAAAAAAACCGTTTTTGGCAAAAAAAGTGACTTTCCAATCATGCATAATTCTTCCCAAACAATAGGGATCTTCGTCTTTATGAGGCCCATTTTTGTGTAAAATATCAACCTGATCCATCAAAGATTCTGGACCGTAGCGTGGTAACAAGCAATGCTAACTCACGCACCCACCCACCCACACACACACAGACATCATCGTAAAAACTTCATAAAACGACTTCTGGGAGCTCAAAACATGTAATTCCGTCAAAATCTCGAGATCGAATTTTTACGGAATTATCGTACATCTTTAATTAACAAATCAGCTTAAAACAACATTTTCTTCGCTGTTTAAGATGTTTTTCAGAGAAAAAAAGGGTATTTTACTGTTTCAAATTTGAAAATTTTACATTAATATTCGATGTAGAAGGATGTCAAGTAAACGATGTAAGAAATCTACTGGCTATTTGAACAATAGCCATGTTCTCTTGTAGGATAATATCTCGTTTCAAGAAATGTTCACATTGGTTTTTCAAAAATGTTATTACTGCTGTAGTTATACTAATGAAATTATTTGCAAATAATAAATTATTTGTGATGTACAAAAATAAGCTTATAAAATGATATGTCCTTCAATCACTATCTGTACTACCTCACGAATGCAATACTAATAATTATATCCCATTTAGATATTTATGTTATGCTTAAATGATACGTTATGTTTATATACTGAAGAAATTTGACATTGAGTTACTTATAGTAAAGTAGAGTGTAGGCCACTCCAGATTTTTTTTTTTTTTCATTCTATTTGTGTTAGAATAGTCAGAACGACAAAACAAATAAGATAAGTTTGCTAAATAAGGTAAAATGTTTCATTTTCATGATATACCAGTGAGAATAGTGGAAAAGTGAAGATTGTTGCAGTAAATTTGCAAAATAACATATTTTCTTAAATTTTCACTCAATTTGTTTGAGATAGTCAAATGAAGATGACTAATATGGTTAGTTTGCTTTATTTGATAAATTTATCCCTTTTCATAGTATTTGTATGAGATCAGTGAAAGCCCCAACATTAATATGATAGGTGTATTGAATTTGTTAATTTTTTTATTTTCATAGTTGTCGTGTTAGAATAGTCGAAACAACAAGACAAATACGAAAAGTTTGCTAAATTTGATAAAACTCTTTCATTTTCATAATATTTGAGGGAAAATGGTCGAAAAGTAAAGAGTAATGCAGTAATTTTTCGAAATTTCATATTTTTTTTATTTTCATAGAAGTCGCATGAGAGTAGTCTAAAAGTGATGACTAATATGGTAAGCTGGCTTAATTTGATAAATTATTCCATATTCTTAGTATTGACTGAAAGTAGTCAAAACGTGAACAGGAATATAGTAGATTTGAAGAATTTAATAATTTTTTCCAATTTTCATAGTATTTGTGTTGGAATAGGGAAAGTTGAAGAGTAATACTATAAATTTTTTAAAAAAAATCTTTTTTTATTTTCATTGAATTCGTGTGAGAATAGTAATAATGTTAATAGAAAGACGGTGAGTTTGCAAAAACTTGATAAATTATTCCATTCTCGTACTATTGGTGCGGCGTAGTCAAAGCATCAATAGTAAAATCCTAGATGTGCTGAATTTGTTAATTTTATCCATTTTCATAGCTGTCGCATTAGAAGAATCAAAATTACAAGTTGAATATGTTATGATTGCTAAATTTGATAATTTTTTTTGTTTTCATAATATTCATATGAAAATATTCGAAATGTGTAGAGTAATGAAGTAAATTTGCAAAATGTTATATTTCCTTATATTTTCAAATTGTGGTTTGATCACATATTATATATATAAATATATACCCCAATTAAAAGAAACGGTCCAGCGGACTTTTTTAAATAAAATAAATTCAAAACGAAGGAAACACACAGAAAGACACAGACATAACTCACATCGATATTTCGACCATCGTCGTCATCAGGAGGTGTGAAGAGCGAAGAGTCCCGCAGGAAGGCAGGGCGGTGACTGAACTCGGTGACCGCAGCCAGTACCCCACCACTTATCACCAAGCGGGAAAGGAGGGAAGGAAGTGAAGAGCCAAATTATGACGTAAAAGGAACGAGTAAAAATCATAATTATTCAAATAAAAATAAGTCTAATGTAAAATTATAAAAAATGTGAAAATTATATAAATCTAATTAAAATTAATAAAGTAAAAGTAAAGAATATATATATATATATAATTAAAATAAGGAGTGACACATAAACTGAAACACAACAAAGACTCACTTTTCAAATTTCGACCGTAATGGCGGTCGTCCTCAGGAGAAGAAGTGAATTGACGGAGAGACGACAGTCAACTCCGTCAATATATATATATATATATAACCAATTAGATCATACGATTCTTCGAACTGAATAAACTAGAATTTTCAAAAGAACACACAGAAAAGAAATCACTGAACTCACTACTATATTTCAATGTCCCTGTCGTCAGGAATAGATGTGAATCGCTCCAAAGGCTGATAACAACTCATATATATATATAAATATTTATATAAGTATCGACCCTGAAATAGAAACAAAACTACAATTATCGGGACTCGGTCAGTTCTTCAGATTCAAATTAAACTCTCATTGCCAACGTTTTGGTTTCTATTTAAAACCTTTTTCATAGACAGCAGTCTGCCTAAGTTATTTTCATAACTTCTACCTATGAAAAAGATTTGAAATAGAAACCAAAACGTTGGCAATGAGAGTTTAATTTGAATCTGAAGAACTGACCGAGTCCCGACAAACTTTAGTTTTATATATATATATATACACCATGATAAACGAAAAAAGGTCCGGCAGGACAGATAACACTTAAAATAGACTGTGACACATATACTGAAACATTATAAAGACTCACTTTTCAATATTTTGACCGCCATTACAAACACAGAACTAAGGAACAGACACACTTATTGCCTCTAATTTTCAGTTGAACCATCATCAGAAGAGTTGATTTAGGGACACCAAACGTACTTGTGAAGCGACGGTTGGAGACCGTCACTTTAAAAGTCGCTTCACAAGTGCGCTTGGTGTCCCTATTTCAGCTCTCCTGATGACGGTTCAACCGAAAATTAGAGGCAGTAAGTGTGTTTGCTTCTTAGTTCTGTGTTTGTGATTCACCGTGAAACGTTTGTTGTCCTTTTTGGATCGTTTTCCTGTTTACAATATATGCTCGTATATATATATATATATATATATATATATATATATATATATATATATAAAACTAAAAAATGATAGATCGGGATGCGGTCAGTTTCTTCCACTTTTCAATTCAAACTCTCATTGCCGACGTTTCGATTTTATTTAAAATCTTTTTCCAAAGGCCTACAAACAGAGGAAAACAAGAATTTTAATACGTACATTTTTTTTTAAAACACAAACAAAAGAAGTACACTATGAAAAATTAAATACAATCTTGAGTATTAGGATAACAATGACAGAATAATAAAAAAGAGAAAAAGATGGAGTCCAACTATAAATACAAAGTTTTTTGCAATGTACTTACACAAGTAGGAGTATTGGAAATTGAAGGAACTATTACAATTACATTACTAAACTAGTATTGAAGCTTAAACTATTCAAATGAAAAACCGTTAATAACCGACTCTGTACAGCTGATTAAGGTTACTTATTCTTTGTTAATTATACGTGATGTTATTATTGTTAGTTAGATAGTTCTTGCTAATACTCAAAGAATTATGAATCATTTTATCTACTTAACTCCCTTCCTCATTTTCAAGTCTTGTCCGTCATCCTTAGTGAAACTAGTATAAATAGATTTCCAAGCTAACAGCTTTCATTCTCCTTTAATTGTCGTTCAATTATGTTCCCAATTTTTAATTAATGCCCTTGATACATACCTGTATTATATTGTTATAACTAATTATAATATTTATATCGTTGAATTATTATAATTTATAACCATAAAAAAAAATAAATATAATGATAATCTAAAGATAACTAATTCTAACATACAGTTTCAATCCTAAAAAGTAGGTATAAATCATTACTCTCAGCGTTTCTGTAATTATTCATTCAAACTTTACACCCTGTGCTAAATCTATATATATATATAATACAAAGTTTGTCTGTCTGTCCCCTATAGAAATAATACTGGAGACATTTAGATACAAAGAAACATATGGATCTTATATAACTTTTTTCGATGGAAGTAACTAAGGTATTTTGATTTTAATCAGGTTCCTATTTTGGTATCTACCGCCCATATTTAGACAAGTCTCTTGAAACAGCTTCGAATCACGTGAAATAGAGTTTATAACGATCGTAAAGTTCACCTCATTGGTTCGAAAAATCTATACACTTAAATTTACTTTATATATATAACTAGATTTTACATAAACATGTGAAGTAAGAATCAATAATCAAACCACAATATGAAATGGGGAAAAAGACTAAGATCTTTCAACAAGTTTTGAATCTGACAAAGACCGCTTGTTACGTTGAATGATCTTAGTCTTTTCTCTCATTTCATTTTCTGGTTTGATCATATATATACAAATTATTATGATTCAAAGAAGACAACCTCGTGTATTTTTAGGAAAATGGAAAAAGTAAATTTCGTGTGCTGATTAAGCATGACTTTTTACGTAAAAAAATGCATCACTGAAACTAAGAAAAGTATATATATACCAATATAAAATAAATATAAATAAATATACCAATATAGTATATATAATAACCAATTAAAAAAAGATAGCACACAGATAAACACAGGAATAACTCACTTCTATATTTCAACCATCGTCTTGATCAGGAGGCGAAGAGTTCCGCAGGAAGGCAGAGTGGCGAGTCATCCTTCTTTGAGTCACCGCTCTGCCTTCCTGCGGGACTTATCGCCTCCTGATGACGACGATGGTCGAAATATACAAGTGAGTTATTTCTGTGTCTATCTGTGTGCTATCTTTTTTTAATTAGTTTTTATTCAAAAGTTCGTTGGACCGTTTCATTTTATTATATATATATATATATATATATATATATCATCCATATTATGCAATTAACGTTTCTCTTTCAATTGCTGAGAGACGTTATAGGATATTTTATAACTGAAACTTATTTAAATTTCCTTGAGAAAGTTAATGATGTAATTTTGATTTTAATGATAATATACTTTTGTATACCTTCGTTTTAATTTTGAAAAAAATATGAGCAAATTTATAATAAGTTTTATATTATACCTTTTTTTGTCCAAGATTTATAATTTACATTCTATATTAATTTGATTTATCTGAAAAAAAACTTAAGTTTATCGGAACTATAGAAAATTTAAATTGTTTTCGTTCTACGCAATTTATTATTAGAGTTGGAAGTTTCCCGAGGAAGTATAGAATATTAATCAATAGAAAACTGCTTTAAAATGCTAGAATGATTCTCAGATTACTGTGTATTTAAATTCATATGTTGCAATAATGCTAACATTTGTTAAATTTTTTCATAAGAAATGATTCCGAGTGTAGGTTTGGTTAGGAGGAGTCACTGAGTCATTGGTTTTTATCACCTACTCCCCTCCTACGAAAGAATTGGGTCGTAGTCCCTAGTGGCTTACACGCTTCCTTCTAGACAGGTAGATTCGGGGTTCGATACTCTTTCTCTAGTCTCGATTTATTCACGCAGAAGGTGAAAAAAATCTAAGTATTGTCTTACGTCGGAGAGGACGTTATATCAGCCGTTCCATGCTGGTACAATATCAAGTCCTCTTCATGATCCCTACACCAAATAAACATGAGTCAGGCCAAATTTAGTATCACCAATGTAGAAAGTTCATTGAATCGTATTAAAAAGGTGCAATGTTCGGCCTATGTGTATTCTTTCGTGGAAGACCACAGACGAAACCATAGGAGAAGATACATTAGGGAGAACCTAACATAAGTTTTACTGCAACCTAAACTAACCTTTAGTCCTTAGTTGAAAGAAACTAATATCTAAAATACAGTGAAAAATGTTGCAAAATATCATGTTGGCTGTTATCATTGGGAAACATATACACTTGCATCCATCTTCTTAGCATAAAAATCAAATTTTAATCAGCTCAAAATTTCATGAAATCTGTAAATTAAAAACAGGTCTATTTTATAAACTTGAACAATTGTTTGTAATTTGTTTGTTTCAGTCTTTGTTTCTTTTTAGCACTACTTTTAATTCGATGTCATGTAAAAATACTCTCTATTTAAATTCGGCTAAACATTCTGTTTCTTTTTCTATTATGAAATTCACTATTTTTTTCTATACACATCATTTTGTATATTTAAAATTAATTTAATTGAAAATTCTTGTTATTTTTGATTGAATCTGGAAAGAGAAAAAATATTTTATAACCTATTCCATGAAATGTATTTGCAAATTTTCTAGGTTTAATTGAATACAGATGTTATAAATGTATGCTTTGAGCAAGACAGAGACAACGATAGAGTGAAATTAGTAATATTATGGTGGTAACCTATGCCGTGGTAGATTTATCACAACGAATGTTAATTAAATACTGGCGAGAGAATATGCAAGTCAGTATACGTGACTTCGGTTAATTGTGTTCAATGGAATTCGGTGCAACTGGAAGCCCGTTCCAATTAGGACAAGCTATCCGTAAGTAATTACACCGTGCCCGACAGCATAGCTAATGCACAGCTCACATATTTTAACATTGATTTCCAAAGATTTCATTCTTAGTCTATATGATATATATGATCATATATATGTGATCATATATATATATATATATATATATATATATATATATATATATATATATATATGTATATGATTCGCGCTCTGTTCTTTGACGTGGGGAGATCTCTCACTTCGTCCTCTCTTCTAGTTTACTGATGACGAACAACAGTTCAAAATATTGAATTCTGTAAGTGTTCTTTTTATTCTTTTTTCTGTGTCGTGCTTTGTGTAATTTAAAGTTATATATATATATCATCATAACAAAACTGAAGTTTATCGGGACTAGGTCAGTTCAAATTAAACTCTCATTGCCAACGTTTCAGTTTTTATTTAAAACCTTTTTCATAGGCAGAAGTATAAATTTTGAAACAGAAAAACTAAGTATTATATTACAAATTATTTTACAAAGAAAAAATAGTCTGTGGATTTCAACAACAACTGTAGTTTTTTGTAATTTGTAATGTAATACTTAGTTTTTCTGTTTCAAAATTTATACATTTGCCTATGAAAAAGGTTTTAAATAAAAACCAAAACGTTGGCAATGAGAGTTTAATTTGAACTGACCTAGTCCCGATAAACTTTAGTTTTGTTTCTATTCCACGGTCCATACTTTTATCATCATATTTATATCATCATATATACTTAGTCTTAGTATACCATATATGATTTTATTCATATGTCTACTTGTTTTTGTTTATTTATCAAATAAATAAACAAAAATCAAATATTATGAAGTTATCAATAAGAAAATTTAGAAATGCCTACACTAAACTTTACTGTAAGTGAAAGTAATATCAAATTAATTCGTTGAAGTAATTAATTGTCAACGTAAACGTAATTCGTTGACAATAAATTTAATTTCATGCTGCTATTGAATCCGTTTCTATAGTAAAGTGTTATGATTTAACTATTTCATATGTCCTATTGCAGCTATATTTAGACAGTTATAAGCAAATTTGAAATCGTTGTTCTATAACAATTCCGACTTGTTGTTATTATTATTGAGAATAATATGAGAGCCTAAGTTCCATCCAACTCTTACTTATCTGCTTTGTCAACCTTCACTTGAGAGTTTAAAAATCAGATTTTAACTTCTATATTCAACTTCATAGTTATCTATAGGAAATAATGTCTCAGTTCTATTGGTTTTAAGTATTTAATTAAGTATTTTAAATCATTAGTTGTGCAATCCGTAATTGTGTGGTATTTACTCATTCTGAGGTAAAATGGATTAAAGTCCACTTCATTTGTGTGGAGACTTGTTTGTTTATCCATTTTACCTCAGGTAAGTATTTTAAGCTTTTCAAATAAAATAAATTTTTATTTTAAGAAAACAGATAGAATGTGATCAAATCTTTTCATTTCATTCACACAGAGTCTGATAATTACAATTATATCAATTCCATTTCGTATAAGTAATAGTTACGAAGATACATTTCTCTCAGATATTGTGCATATATATATATATATATATATACCTTCCTTTCAATATGCAGCGTTTTCTTACAAATTTAACTGCAATTGGAATTCATCTTTTAAAATAAATCCACCTCAGAGTTAAGTTATTTTACAGGTTACATTATTAACTTTTGACTTGTCAGTACACCAGGCTGTAACCTCTTTTTTTACTTTATTATAAATAAAATAACTGTATTTTTTAAATTTACAGTGATCATTAAAAAAAAGTCGACCTCAAGATATTGACGGATTTACATGTTTTGAGGTCACAAAAGCCTTTCTTTCGATATTTTTTTTCATTCAGTGTATGTATGAGAGTTTGTTTCACCTCAGCTTTCATAGAATGCCTTTTAAGAACGGATAAATAGTAGATAATACATGGACAAAAAAGGGGGTGTATTTATATTTAAAAAAAGCTAATACAACTCAATACAAATGAAAATAAAAAAAATCTGGAGTGGCCTACACTCTACTTTACTATAAGTAACTCAATGTCAAATTTCTTGAGTATATAAAACATAACGTATTATTTAAGCATAACATAAATATCTAAATGGGATAAAATTATTAGCATTGCATTCGTGTGGTAGTACAGATAGTGATTGAAGGACATATCAATTTATAAGCTTATTTTTGTACATCACAAATAATTTATTATTTGCAAATAATTTCATTAGTATAACTACAGCAGTAATAACATTTTTGAAAAACCAATGTGAGCATTTCTTGAAACGAAATATTATCCTACAAGAGAACATGGCTATTGTTCAAATAGCCAGTAGATTTCTTACATCGTTTACTTAACATCCTTCTACATTGAATATTAATTTAAATTTTCAAATTTGAAACAGTAAAATACCCTTTTTTTCTCTGAAAAACATCATAAACAGCGAAGAAAATGTTGTTTTAAGGTGATTTGTTAATTAAAGATGTACGATAATTACAGTTATTAATCTTTAAACGAAAGATTTATAATTTGAATTATCTTTTACATTTTTGGTTTTTAACAGAATTATTATACTGGGAATTTTATGGCTTCTTAGTATTTAATAAGATCATTTTCCATCCCCTTTGTCAAATAACATATATACGAATTTTTTTTTAATGAGTGTTATCATTTACCTGCACAATATTATTCCTCTTACATCTCTTATAAGTCAATAATATATTTTCATTTTTCCATTAGAAACATCAATTTTATCTCAGTGGATTCGCTCAAAAAATTTCTAAGTCAATGTAAACAATGTAAAAAAATACAACAAATTCAACAAGTATAGCAGGTGATCTCTTAGTCTAGGGTAAACAAAGAGTTTTTATATCGTTATTGCTCTTTCCCGTAATTGAAACTTCATGATTTTTTTTTTATGAATTGCTAATTTTTTGTTCCATTTTTGGTCAAATTTTCATTATATTTTAACGAGCCGTTTAGCGTCAAAAAAACATTTTCTGAAAACAGAAATCGTACTGTAACGCCCCTTTAGCGAATGTAATTTTAGAAAAAAATATCTCAACTCATTCTCCATATAATGTTCTATTTATGGGCATAGTTTCATCTTTGTCCGTCAAACAGTATGGCTTGTATCGCTCTCACAAGGTTTGAGATTGAATTATAAGTCAAAATTTGTACATTTTATTGAAAAAAAAAATATTTCCTGTTGTTTTAAAATTCTGAATATATTTTTGTTTGTTCGATTTGTAACTTCAAAGATAATGTCAAAATTTCAAAACTCTAGGGTTATCAGTTTAGGAGAAATAAATGTTTTAAAAAAAACGGTTTTTGGCAAAAAAAGTCACTTTCCCATCATGCATAATTCTTCGCAAACAATAGGGATCTTCGTCTTTATGAGGCCCATTTTTGTGTAAAATATCAACTTGATCCATCAAAGATTCTGGACCGTAGCGTGGTAACAAGCAATGCTAACACACTCACCCACCCACCCACCCACCCACCCACCCACCCACACACACACACACAGACATCATCGTAAAAACGTCATAAAACGACTTCTGGGACCTCAAAACATGTAATTCCGTCAAAATCTCGAGATCGAATTTTTTCACGATCACTATACTTTACTTATAGTAAAGTAAAAATCTGGAGTAGCCTACACTCTACTTTACTATAACTAACTTAATGTCAAATTTCTTGAGTATATAAAATATAACGACTCATTTAACCATAACATAAATATCTAAATGGGATATAATTATTAGCATTTCATTCCTGAGGTAGTACAGATAGTGATTGAAGGACATATCAATTAATAAGCTTATTTTTGTACATCACAAATAAATTATTAATTGAAAATAATTTCATTAGTATAACTACAGCAGTAATAACATTTTTGAAAAACCAAAAGTGAACATTTCTTGAAACGAAATATTATCCTACAAGAGAACATGGCTATTGTTCAAATAGCCAGTAGATTTCTTACATCGTTTACTTGACATCCTTCTACATTGAATATTAAAGTAAAATTATCAAATTTAAAACAGGAAAATACTTTTCTACTTTACTATAAGTAAAGTATAGTGATCGTGAAAAAATTCGATCCCGAGATTTTGACGGAATTACATGTTTTGAGGTCCCAGAAGTCGTTTTATGAAGTTTTTACGATGATGTCTGTGTGTGGGTGGGTGAGTGTGTTAGCATTGCTTGTTACCACGCTACGGTCCAGAATCTTTGAAGGATCAAGTTGATATTTTACACAAAAATGGGCCTTATAGAGAAGAAGATCCCTATTGTTTGCGAAGAATTATGCATGATGGGAAAGCCACTTTTTTTGCCAAAAACCGTTTTTTTGAAAACATTTATTTCTCCTAAACTGATAACCCTAGAGTTTTGAAATTTTGACATTATCTTTGAAGTTACAAATGCAACAAACGAGAAATATATTCAGAATTTTAAAACAACAGGAAATATTTTTTTTTCAATAAAATGTACAAATTTTGACTTATAATTCAATCTCAAACCTTGTGAGAGCGATACAAGCCATACTGTTTGACGGACAACAATGAAACTATGCCTTTAAATAGAACATTATGTGTAGAATGTGTTGAAATATTTTTTTTCGAAATTACATTCGCTAATGGGGCGTTACAGTACGATTTCTGTTTTCAGAAAATGTTTTTTTGACGCTAAACGGCTCATTAAAAAATAATGAAAATTTGACCAAAAATGGAATGAAAAACTAGCAATTCATAAAAAAAAAATCATGAAGTTTCAATTATGGGAAAGAGCAATAACGCTATAAAAACTGTTTGTTTATGTTAGACTAAGAGATCACCTGCTATACTTGTCGAATTTTTTATATTTTTTTTCATTGTTTACATTGACTTAGAAATTTTTTGAGCGATTCCACTGTGATAAAATTGATGTTTCTAATGGAAAAATGAAAATATATTATTGACTTATAAGAGATGTAAGAGGAATAATATTGTGCAGGTAAATGATAACACTCATTAAAAAAAATTCGTATATATGTTATTTGACAAAGGGGAAGGAAAATAATCTTATTAAATACTAAGAAGCCATAAAATTCCCAGTATAATAATTCTGTTAAAAACCAAAAATGTAAAAGATAATTCAAAATTGAAATCTTTCGTTTAGAGATTAATAACTGTAATTATCGTACATCTTTAATTAGCAAATCACCTTAAAACAACATTTTCTTCTCTGTTTAAGATGTTTTTCAGAGAAAAAAAGGGTATTTTACTGTTTCAAATTTGAAAATTTTACATTAATATTCAATGTAGAAGGATGTCAAGTAAACAATGTAAGAAATCTACTGGCTATTTGAACAATAGCCATGTTCTCTTGTAGGATAATATTTGGTTTCAAGAAATGTTCACATTGGGTTTTCAAAAATGTTATTACTGCTGTAGTCATACTAATGAAATTATTTGCAAATAATAAATTATTTGTGATGTACAAAAATAAGTTTAAAAAACAAATAAGTTTGAAACGAATGCAATGCTAATAATTATATCCCATTTAGATATTTATGTTATGCTTAAATGATACGTTATGTTTTATATACTCAAGAAATTTGACATTGAGTTACTTATAATAAAGTAGAGTGTAGGCCACTCCAGATTTTTTATTATTAATCTTACTTTTAGTTATATTTATCGTAGACCTCAAATAATATCAATGTGAAAAACAGTTAAATAGAAAGCAAACACATATATTGTAGTCAAGAGGTTGCGTGTCCAAACGTAGGCACATCGGGCAATTTCGGTCATGTTTACAATTCTAAAAATAATTCAGTATGAAGTAGGTTTGTTTAGTGAGGTATGTTTAATTTTTGTTTTGAGAGTGTTACATAGGGTATAAATCATTTATTTATTTATATTCTGAGTTCCTTTGGCTGCTATGGTATGTGTTCTTGTTTTTTGTTAAATAAGAATTTGCTGTATAATACTTAAAACTTATTGACTTAGAGAAATACGAAGTCTGGATAATACTACTACATAACCATACTGTCATACATACGAGGAGTGTAAATAAAGTAGTGAGACTGATTTTTTTTAAATTTTCTATTCAAATGTAATTACAATGTGATATTGTCACCTTCAAAATAGTTCCCTTCGGAAGCCACACAGCGCTGGAGACGGTCCTTCCAATCATTGTAGCATTGCTGGAACTCGGATTCTGGAATGGCCTTCAGCTGGTCGGTTACAGCAGTTTGTATGTTTTGTAGTGTCCCGAAATGAGTTCCCTTGAGGTGATTTTTCAATCTCGGGAAGTGGAAAAAGTCACAAGGACTCAAGTCTGGTGAATAAGGAGGCTGAGGAGCAACAGGAATGTTTTTACTGGCCAAAAACTCGTTTATTGAGATGGCAGTGTGACAGGGCGCACTGATGGAAATTTTTCTCATCTCCAATTCATTGGTCAAAATGTGATGAACGGAGGTGTGATACAATTTCAACTGTTCCCCGATCATTCTGACTGTCAAGCGTCGATCTGAACGCACAAGGTTCCGTACTCTGTTGACATTTTCATCGGTGTTTGCACTTGAAGGCCTTCCGCTTCGTGGTTCATCTTCAATCGACTCTCTTCCTTCTGAAAATTCCTTAAACCACCGAAAAACCTGTGCCCTTGATAAAACACGTTCTCCATAGGCCTCCTGAAGTTTTTCAAAAGTTTCGGTTGCATTATGTCCAAGTCTGAAGCAAAATTTGATTGCACACCGCTGCTCAACTTTGAGGTCACTCATTTTTAAAACGCTCAAGAAAAAACCATTTCACGAAAACCAACGCTACGGACAAACAAATGACTGTGGCGAGTTCAGATTCATACTGGAGGCGCATCACACGTGTACCTGACGCTACTCAAGGCCACGCGTCTCCGGCGTTGCCAGTCTCACTACTTTATTTACACACCTCGTAGGATAAACAAAGAGTTTTTATATCGTTATTGCTCTTTCCCGTAATTGAAACTTCATGATTTTTTTTTTATGAATTGCTAATGTTTTGTTCCATTTTTGGTCAAATTATCATTATTTTTTAACGAGCCGTTTAGCGTCAAAAAAACATTTTCTGAAAACACAAATCGTACTGTAACGCCCCTTTAGCGAATGTAATTTTAAAAAAAAATATCTCAACTCATTCTCCATATAATGTTCTATTTGTAGGCATAGTTCCATTCTTGTCCGTCAAACAGTATGGCTTGTATCGCTCTCACAAGGTTTGAGATTAAATTATAAGTCAAAATTATTACATTTTATTAAAAAAAAAATATTTCCTGTTGTTTTAAAATTCTGAATATATTTTTGGTTTGTTGCATTTGAAACGTCAAAAATAATGTCAAAATTTCAAAACTCTAGGGTTATCAGTTTAGGAGAAATAAATGTTTTAAAAAAAACGGTTTTTGGCAAAAAAAGTGACTTTTCCATCATGCATAATTCTTCCCAAACAATAGGGATCTTCGTCTTTATGGGGCCCATTTTTGTGTAAAATATCAACTTGATCCATCAAAGATTCTGGACCGTAGCGTGGTAACAAGCAATGCTAACACACGCACCCACCCACCCACGCATCCACCCACACACACACAGACATCATCGTAAAAACTTCATAAAACGACTTCTGGTACCTCAAAACATGTAATTCCGTCAAAATCTCGAGATCGAATTTTGTCACGATCACTATACTTTACTTATAGTAAAGTAATAAAATAAATAAAGAAAAGAGTACGAACCTAAGCGTGAGTGTCTGTGGTACAAGTAACTTGGGAATATCTAACTCTCTGGTGACATTATTTTTTTAGTTAATGCTTGATGAAGGACACTACGTGTTCGAAACGAGTTGTTTATACGATTAAATTTTTATATGTGGAGACCATTTGATTAGCGTTTTACCCTAAAATGAGTAAATACCACATAATAACTGATTGCACTACGTTGTAATTGATTACAATCATTTTCTAATTAAAATATTTTGCTAATTATTTCAATGGCACTAATTATATTAATTAGTGATTTAATAATTACTATCTAATTTTACTACATGAATAATATGTGCTATTTAGCCGTGCATTGAAATGGCAGTAAAACCTCATACAGATGAACAGGGATACGTCATCCAAGGTTGTTTAAGTCGAAAAACGAGTTAAGTCGAATCAGCTGGCCTCTAGACTGCCTAGCTTAAACAAAAATAACCTACTCGTATCCTAGGTTCTTACAATTTTCAGTAATATACGGCTAATAAGAATCTATTGTAAGCTTACAAATAAATAAATTTTGCTTTTAATATTGCATAGTATTCATAAAAAAGGTTATGAATAGCCTACAATTTTGATGTTTACCATACGTCGGGAATGCTTTGTTTATAAATGTGGTTTGTAATGATACAAAATAAAAGCCTTCTTTGAGATTCAACATGAATACAGAAATGGTTATTTTAGCAATATTAAGCCTAAAAAAAAAATCTGGAGTGGCCTACACTCAACTTTACTATAAGTAAACATAATAACAAACACTTAAACACCAACTGATGTTTTGTGCTCTTTACGTTTAATCAATATGTGTCATTTGTTTAGATTTGAGTGTAATAGCTTTATTAGTTATTAGAATAGTGACATCTGATAAAAATGATTAAACTGAGGACCTGAACTCATCGGACTCGTAGGCTCTACAGTCATACTGTTGTAATAGTATGTGACATACTGCTGTCATGCCATTGTTTTCACTCAATTTAACGTCAGATTTTATGTTCATTAATGACCTTCATAAATGTAAATGGAGAAGTATTCCTCACTTCTATAGTTTTAGGTATGAGTTGACAGAAATCTTTGCCCATTCTGAGATGATTGCTTCGAATACAGATATAATGTGCTGAAGGGTTTCTAGGTACAGAGTTTAAATTCTTTGTATGATGTCAAATACAGCTTCCATTCATAGTAATAAAGTAAATAATTTAAAAACAACAATACAGAAAAAGAGAAAAAAATAAGATATAACATTATTTAAGGCCAGAAATTACTAAGGCAAATTATGAAAAAGAGGTATAACTAATACACTAAATAACTGTTTACAAAGATATTAAAATATGTTTCTTGAATGTTCTTATAGAAATAATCATATTGATTCAGTTTGACAAATTCGTTGAGCCGAAAAAAACTCACAAGGTGAACCTTTGCATTATATGGTATACATATTCTATACCATAAAGAATTGGTTATAAAGTATTCTATTTTCCTGGTGAAGTGAAAATAAATATAAATTGTATAGAACTATATAAGAATTATCAAAATAAGAATGATATAAAAATAATATAAATGATGTTCAAAATGCAATATTACTAGATAAGCGTAGATAGTCTAAAGAACAAGTAATGCACTTGTGATATTGAAAAGAAAATTAATAAAATATTTCCACTGACTTTAATAATGATGTTCAACAGCTTCTGTATTCTTGCATTGTCATTTAATCAATGTAAACTCATATTAAAACATAAATTAAACTACATTTTTCAATTAATGTAATCTTTTAAACACAGGTATTAAACAAAATTTCTCAATAAGGCCATATTTGAATTAATTTCAAACTGTTACAAATAAAATGGGCGTCGAATAGCAAGGTAATTGAATATTAAAATGACGTGATTAAATGAGAGCCAATGATTGGTTGAAATAATCATACGATAGAAAAGACATGCGCATTATGTACTGTTGGCGGGAAATGAAGGGACTTCAGTCTGCGTGAATCATCATTTTTAGACTAAATAGAGACCTATGAATTATATTGAATTCAACTATTTTAAAAATTTCTTTTCACCCAGTTTATACCTTGATTAGAGGAATTTTGTTTTACTGGCTCTATTTAATTTGATCGATTCCGTACTATAAAGTTTTCGTTTTATTTGTTCCAAATCGTATAACATTGTAACAAATCTAGAACAGCCTGCACTTAACTTTACTATAAGTAAAAAAAATACCAAACTAATTTACAACATAATGATTTTTGCCTCCTCAAAATCTTTCACATTCAATCATAGATCAAGATTTTTATATTTTTCTAAAAAAAAAAAAACATTTTTATTGTTTTAAAAATTTGACCATTCTTTCTTTTATTTATTCTTTGATTGAATCATGAATATGCACTTTAAATCGCTGTCTTAAGGTCCTATCTGTTTATCCAATATAGTAATGTCTAAAATCATTGAATTTTATTCCACAAGCTCATTTTAATATATTATTCACTGTTTAAAAAAAATACAATTAATTACGCATAGAAATGAATTAGAAAAATGAAATGGTTTAGTGTATTTACATTCCGCCTGCTAAGTATAATAATAAAGCTTTCACTTTTTCACTTTTCAATATAATATTAGGTCTTTCATTCCTGGAGGTACGTAGTACAGATAGTCATTCATCCACTTATCAATATATACGCTTACTTCTGTATATCACACCACTAATGCATATAATATCCTTAGTATAAATACAGCAGTAATAACATTTTTGAAAAAAGAGGAAGTAGATTTCGTGTTACGCAATAATCACTTACAGCAGAATGGCTTTTGTTCCAATAGGCAGTGGATCTCTTACATAGTTTATCTGACCTCCTTCTACATTGAATATTTAAGTCAAATTTTCCCATTTAAAACTTTAAAATATTTTTAGTATTTTAAAAACATTAATTTTAAATCTTTCCATCTTTCTTTTATCCATCCATCCACCCACACGCACACAGACCATCATCGTATAAACTTCATAAAGCGACTTTCGGGACTTCAAAACACGTAATTCTGTCAAAATCTGGAGATCGATTTTTTTCACGATCAATATACTTTACTTATAGTAAATGAAAAACAATTTAAATTTACCGTGAAGGCTCTTCAAATTTCTGCAATGTGGAATAATTGTAAATACCCATGACAATTCAGGGATAAACCATTCATTCCCCTGCGCTACTTGGCAGTGTGATAGATAAACCCTCGTGCTTATAATTGTGATTCCTGATTAAAATGCTTTCCAGTGACATTATGATTCCAATATTTAAAGCAGACAAACGTTAAGTTGAATATCTCACATAAACTTCATTTTTATATTTTTAATTTTTTTTTTTTAAAAATCAACTTAATCAAGATCAACCTAACTCAAACTTCTTAGACCAAGGTATACCTGTGTTTGATTAAAATATACAACAGAATTATCATTTACAATTTTCAAATTATGCTGCTATAATGTTAAGGAAACATTCAGCTAGGGGTTTGGATATTGAAAAGCAGCTATTAAAGTGTATTTTAAAGTATCACTTTTTATAAAAAATCTGCGATGTAAAGTCAAAAGGAAGAAATAAACAAAAATCTGGAGTGGCCTACACTCAACTTTACTATAAGTAACTTAATATCAAATTTCATGAGAATGTAATATATAACGTCTCTTTTAGGCATAATGTAAACATCTAAATGGGATATGATTATTAGTCTTTCATTCCTGAGGTAGTAGAGATAGCGATTGAAGGACATATCAATATATAAGCTTATTTTGTATATCACACAGCTGATGCAAATAATTTCATTAGTATAACTACATCAGTAATAACATTTTTGAAAAACCCATGTGAACATTTCTAGAAACGAAATATTCTCCTACAAGAGAACATGGCTTTTGTTCAAATGGCCAGTGGATTTCTTACATCGTTTACTTGACATCCTTCTACATTGAATATTAAAGTAAAATTTTCAAATTTATAACAGGAAAATACTCTTTTAT
This sequence comes from Hermatobates lingyangjiaoensis, assembly GCA_026182355.1. Lineage (NCBI taxonomy): Eukaryota > Metazoa > Arthropoda > Insecta > Hemiptera > Hermatobatidae > Hermatobates > Hermatobates lingyangjiaoensis. Next base: position 81,995 of record JAPFBL010000396.1, on the reverse strand, counting down.
TCTCTGAAAAACATCATAAACAGCGAAGAAAATGTTGTTTCAAGGTGATTTATAATTAAAGATGTACGATAATTACATTTATTAATCTCTTTTAATTATCTTTTACATTTTTCTTTTACATTTTTTGAAGGTCTAACATGGACGATCTTCAGAATTTGTTCCTGAATCTTAAACTTATTCGCTATTTGTATTTCTTGACATGCTTCCATATAAATCAAAATAAGATATGTTTGATATAAGATGGACCATCTTCAGGATACTGTCACTAAACGTTATATTGGCTCACTCCTTGTATTCATCGATATTTTTTGGTCTAACATGGACTATCTTCAGGATTTGTTTCTAAATGTTAAACTTATTCGCTATTTGTATTCATCGATATTTTTTGGTATAACTCTGACCACTGACCGTTGGTATAAGTATCTGTTAAAATACATGCTCCTTTATTTTATCAAATTCCTGTTAATGATTTCTAAGTAATCATTAATTGAATCCTATATTATGTTAAGGTGCTTTAAAGGATTAATTGAATAGATGAACTACTTTATGTTAAGTTTGTGAAAATAAAATTACTAATAAATTATATTCTCTGCAAACAAGCATTTCCCAAAAATATATACTTTTTATAAGTGCCTTCTGTTTTATTACATTAAATATATCTAAAAATATTTAGTAGAGCTATAGGTATTCATAAAACTTGAGTATTTGAATTGCCTGTTTGGTGGATTTAATTTCGTAAGAGGAACACAACATTACTGTTTCAGCTTATTGATTAACTAATGCATAGGAAGTTTGAATCAACGCTCAAGGGAGAATGAAGTGATTGGAGCCCCTTCTGGTCTTATTGTGTTAAAGCAAATCAAAGTGGGGCACATTTAATTAGTGTTTCTCCTCTATTGATGGGTGGGGGGGGGGGGGGGTTGTTTCGTATTAGATGTGTGAGGAATGTAAGTTGGTTTGAAAGCCTTCATTCTTTGGCCAGACTTTGTGGATAACTGGTACAAATTAGCGTTTGTTTAAAACGAATCAATTATTTCAAACTACTAAATACTTAACTGAATTTAAAAAAAGAAAAAATGACTTATTATTTTATAGTATATGTCTTATCATAGGAGGCTGATAATTGGTATTCATGATACTATTCTCTTTTTACCACAACTGATGATGTAATCACTTAATTTGAATGTTAAGGTTATAGGTCAGGTTTGAATAAACTCGTTTATGAAAACGTTTATGGTATAACTCAGTTAATAAAGACAAACATAGTAATTAAAGTAGTTATGAAACAAATTAAATAATTCTAACTCTAAGATAGTGTAATCGGTTATTATGTGGTATTTACTCACTGTAGCGTAAAAAGCTAATAAAATGGTCGCCACATATAAAATTTTAATGCTATAAACAACGCTTTTCGAACACGTAGGTAGTGTTCTTGCTCAGGCATTAACTAAAAAATACAATGACACCAGAGAGTTATCTATAGTATACAGTAATTTTATTACTGTATGGTACATTTTATTTTATTTTTATTTTGTACTATAATTACTTTATACTATAGATAACTTTTTGGTGTCTTGTATTTTTGAGTTAATGACTGAGGAAGAACACTACGTGTTCGAAACGCGTTGTTTATACCATTAAATTTTTAAATGTAGAGACAGAGACCATTTCATTAGCTTTTTCACTACAAAATTAAATAATATTAAAACCAATTACATTATTTTAACACAAATGCAAATGAAAAAAGACCCAGCTGAATGGAATTTCCAGACCTAAAGATGACGTAAATATACGCGCAACGTTAGCATAAAAAAAATCTGAACAATATAAAAAAAATTAAAAATAAATTCAACGATATTTCTATATAAACAAAATAAATAATTAAAATTTTTAAAATTTATAAGGTATAGTATTTTCAATTACATATACAAATTTAAACATTAAAAAATTGTATTTGTAAAAAGAATAGTACAATTCATGCTAAAAAACACTAAATTAATTAGTTAACACCTGGAAATATATACTACTAGCAAACGTACCCGTCTTTGACGAAATAAAAATTTTATTATTCTTGGTATTCCAAAATATCAAGTATTTTAGTATTATACCAAAATTAGTATTATACTAATACTATAATTAGAAATTATAGAATAGATAGTAGAAAATATCATTATTAGTACAGTGTTAAACAAATGCCTCTGTCTACACTACATTAGTTGTCTGTCATGGAAGAACAAACAGTTTGAACCTCTTACTCTTGAGCAAGGAAACTACAGTTGACCATATGAGAAAAACTTGGTCTCACTAACTTGAATTCCTGCGTTAAAGTTTTCCCTTGCGACTTAGTTAACGTCATTGCGAAATAGACTGTTTTAATGAAAAGCAAATTTGTTCATAAGGATCCCTTTGTTTATGAAGCGGGCAAAGTACCCGATTTGTTAGCGTGCTTGACTCATCATCAAGCATATTTTAGATTACTGTTTTCATGAGAAGCAACTTTGTTCATAAAGATCCTTTATTTATGAAGCGGCCAAAGTAGCCCAGTTGTTTGTGGTCTTGCCTCTAGACTGGTAGATCCGGAGTTCAATACCTACCCTGGCCCTCGTTTATTCACGTGGAAGGTATATAAAATCTGAGCACGTCGTCACTCGGAGACGCTAAGCTGTTTGCCTCGAGCCTGCTGCATGTCGCGTAGTCCTTCAACATCCCCATTCTTAATACACTTACTTTAGGCCAAATGTAGAACTCCAGGCCAATTGTAGAACTCCCAAGTGTAGATTATTCATTGCTTGGCACCACAAAGGGCCAATGTCTGGCCTGTAAGTGTTCTCTTGTGGAGTGACACTGCAAGCTAACCTAACATAACCTTATTTACGAAATTCATTGAATTCATTGGTATAATAGAATAAAGTAGAGACGTTGTTAAAGATAGAATGGGAGAAAGGAGAATTGATAAAGAAGACAGAGTGAGACACTATATTGAATGAATAATAATTTAATTGGAATAAAAACTAAAGAATGTATCAAAATTGTGTACTTTGATTATACTAGGTATTTATTTAACGAATGAATAGAGATATAAATTTATATATGTAACTATCTGTTCATTTCGAGATTTATGTGTGTACATGTGTGTGTTTATGTACGCGTGTGATTGTTTGAATGTGTATTTATGTGTGTCTCTGTATTGTTGGTATGACTGTATAAGCAAGTTGGTGTGTGTGTGTGTTTGCGTTCGCGTGTGATTGTGTGAATGTGTATGTATGTGTGTCTGTTGTGTATTGTTGGTATGAGTGCTTACTCTCATTCCCGACGTTTCGATTTTATTCAAAATCTTTTTCGAGTCCTACAATACAAAGGAAATTAAGAACTTAAATACTTACATTTTTAACATAAACAAAAAGTAGTACATTATGAAAAACTAAATACAATCATGAGTATTAGGATAGCAATAAAAATAAAATAAATAAAGAAACCTATCTAGAAAAAATTACGATGAACTTACAAAAGTAGGAACATTTGAAAATGAACAAACTATTACAAATTACATTACTGAAACAATATGGAAGGTTAAAATATTCAAATGACAATCATTAATGAACATCTATGTACAGCTGGTGAGCAGGTAACTTGTTCATTTTCAAATATTCCTACTTTCGTAAGTTCACTGTAATTTTTTCTAGATAGATTTCTTCTTTTTATTTTATTTTTATTGCTGTCCTAATACTCATGATTGTATTTAGTTTTCCATAATGTACATCTTTTTGTTTGTGTTAAAAATGTACGTATTAAAGCTCTTAATTTCTTTTGTATTGTAGGCCTTGAAAAATATTTTGAATAAAATCGAAACTTTGACAATGAGAGTTTGATTGGAAGTGGAAGAAACGGACTGCATCCCAATTTATCCTTTTTATGTTATATATCTGTCCCACGGTCGACAATTCATTACTGTTTGTATACACACACACACACATACATATATATATATATATAAGTTAACTTGGCAGTTCAAGTAGTTCAAGTGGCTAAAACAAGGGCCCATCTCTGTCGTCTAGCCTACTTTCCCATGGGAACCCAAGACTCAGCAATGCTGACTCACCTAATAAACCCCATAAATAGGCGTCCGGCCCCACCCTCTTCGAAGATCATCTTGAGAAGCCAACGGAGACGCTGTCACTCGTCAGTCTGCCCTAGGTCCTTTGGACCACCACGATCTACCTCTGAAGCCAGCCTGTTTTCCAGTCCACCTGTTTGACGGTCAGGACCTGATACTTCACGTAGCTCAACATAGTCTGGTTTGGCCAAAGCTCCTTTTATTATTAAAGACAGACATAATTGTAATTTGTGACACTCTCTATGTGGTATTTCTCTCAGACTTCCCTGTGTTTATAAAATAAGTTGTTCATACACAGTATATTTAAAATATTTGTTAATCTTTTGGAAACTAATAAATATTATTTTTTAAAAAAGCCTTCCACTCGACCAAAAAGATAACTTATATATATACTTTTTCGTTGGAAATACGATCCATATAGTTCAAATGTAGTTGAAAAAATGAACAAATATAGTTCAATTTACGATCCGAAACGGAAAATATAATTCAATTTACGATCCGAAACGGACAACTATAGTTCATATAGTTCATAATTGAATATACATATGTATATATATATATATATAAGTTATCTTGGCAGTTCAAGTAGGCCAAGTGGCGTAAGGCCCGTCTCTGACGTCTAGCCTAATTTCCCAATGGAAACCTAAGAGTCAGCAATGCTGACCTTATGCTAACCCATAAATAGGCGTCTGGCCCCACCCTCTTCGAAGATCATCTTGAGAAGCCAACGGAGACGCTGCCACTCGTCAGTCTGCCTAGGACCTTGGACCACCACGATCTACCTCTGAAGCCAGCCTGTTTCCAGTCCACCTGTTTGACGGTCAGGATCTGATACTTCACGTAGCATCAACATAGTCTGGTTTGGCCAAAGCTCCTTTTATTATTAAAGACTGACATAATTGTAATTGTGACACTCTCCATGTGGTATTTCTCTCAGACTTCCCAGTGTATGTAAAACAAGTTGTTCATACACAGTATATTTAAAATATTTGTTAATCTTTGTGTCCTAATAAATATTATTTTTTTTTTAAACAAAGCCTTCCACTCGACCCAAAAGATAACTGGCCCAGTCGATCCAGAACACAAAAGATAACTGGCGCAACTCGGTAGGACACAAAAGATAACTGGCGCAGTCGATACAGGACACAGTTGGTAACAAGAATTCCAAAGAAGAGAATCACCAACGAAGATCCTAAGGCACGAGAAGTGGAATAATGCAGATTGAAATCACCTACATCCTGTGAGTACAGTTCCATTTATTGTTAAAATTTGAGCTGTCTTATACAGAAGTTAGGATTGTCAATATTGAAGCATTTTTTCCATTTTATACTTTAAATAAAGTATTATTGAATTCTATTGTGAATAGTAAAAACTTTTCTTTAAGAAAGTTATAAAGAAAAATTATTATATTGATATATCATTCAATTTTATTGAAAATAATTAAATACTTTTCTTCTCTTCAAAACCTATAAAATAAAATTTTTTTATTGATATTATTATTCTGAATTATTATTGAATATTATTCTCAAAAAAAAATTTGACCAAACATATTGAATTCCTTTGTGTAAATTTATTGAATTTTTTTATTGTTTTGTTGTTACATTTTTTTTTGTCACACCACACCACACATATACAACATGGCAGAAACTTTAAGGAAAGAATATATTGATATGATACCTGAATTTTCTGGAGAAGCCTCACTTCTCCCTAGATTTATTGAAATCTGCGAGAAACTCGTAAATCGCTTCTATAATGTAGACGCGATAAGGATAATTTCCAAAACGAATTTTTAATGTTCAGTATCATGGCAAAAGTTAAAGGTTCCGCTGCAGAAATAGTAATAATGCCAAAATCTTAAAGCAAATAAAACCCATAACTGTAGAAAAATTTTATCTTAAACGCAAAAACGAGCCCAACATTCATTTTTTAAATACTAATAAAACAACTAACTTCGATTTATCACTTATACGTACGGAACACATGAACAAAGAGGAACAAGTTGCAATTAAAAAATTAATAAAATCATACTCAGATATATTCCACGTCAAAAACAAATCACTAACATTTACTAACAAAATTAAACATATAATTAGAACAAAAGACGAAATACCCGTGTATACTAGATCATATAGATACCCGGAAATTCACAAAAAAGAAGTCGAGGAACAAATAGAAGAAATGTTAAATCAAAACATAATTAGACCCTCGCATTCACCATGGAATTCACCCCTTTGTATCGTACCAAAAAAGGTAGATGCCTCGGGTAAGAAAAAATGGAGATTAGTATTAGACTACCGTAAATTAAATGAGAAAACTATAGATGATCGGTATCCAATTCCGAATATTACGGATCTTTTAGATAAGCTTGGCAAATGTCAATATTTTTCTACTATCGATTTAGCTTCAGGGTTTCACCAAATAGAGTTAGAAGACGAAAGTATTCCCAAAACCGCGTTTAGTACCGAGCAGGGACACTATGAATTCGTCAGAATGCCTTTCGGTTTAAGGAATAGTCCAAGGACGTTCCAAAGAGTCATGAACGACACCTTAAGAGGAGTTCCTTGTGCAGTTTATCTGGATGACATAATTGTGTTCAGTACCAGTCTGCAAGAACATATAGAAAGGTTAAAGCAAGTCTTTGACAGATTAAGACTGTCAAACTTGAAGGTCCAATTGGATAAGACAGAATTTCTAAAAAAAGAAGTCGCTTACCTTGGACATATGGTTACCCCAGATGGTGTAAAACCGAACCCTGACAAAATAAAAGCTATTCGAGATTATCCACTCCCTAAAACCCAGAAGGAAATTAAAGGTTTCCTTGGGCTACTTTCCTACTATAGGAAATTTATAAAAGACTTAGCTTCATTGATTAAACCAATGACTAAGTTCCTAAAGAAAAACGCAAAAATTGACATTAGTAATGAAGAATATCTAAATAGTTTTAAAATTTGTAAGGAGTTGCTTATTAACGAACCGATATTGCAATATCCTGATTTTACGGAAACTTTCAATTTAACTACCGATGCTAGCAATATAGCATTAGGTGCAGTCTTAAGCCAAGTAACTGATGGCGCTGATTTACCAGTAGCCTATGCAAGAAGAACACTAAATGAATCCGAAACAAACTTAGCAACTATAGAGCGAGAACTCTTAGCTATAGTTTGGGCTGTTAAATACTTTAGACCCTATTTGTACGGGAGAAAGTTTAAAATATATACTGATCATAAGCCATTACAATGGTTATTTAACCTGAAAGAACCCAATTCAAAATTAATCAGGTGGAGACTGAAATTAGAAGAATACGATTATGAAATAGCATACAAAAAGGGTAGTTTGAACAAAAACGCGGATGCATTATCAAGGAATAGAAGTCGTGAACACATTAATAAAATACTTTACCCACCACAATGTACCTAAAACAATAATTACTGATAACGGGTTAGAAGTTAGCAACACATTAGTCAAAGAACTCTTAGAATTACATAAAGTAAATTTACATTTGACAAGTTCACAACACCCCCAAAGTAACGGAATAGTAGAACGATTCCATTCAACGTTAATCGAACATATTAGAATATTAAATAATCAAAAGAAATTTAGTAAAGAGACTATTGAAGGCAAAGTATTATACGCAATCTTGGCTTATAACAATTCTATCCACTCAGCAACAGACCTCACTCCATTCGAGATTATTAGCGGACACATAGATGATACGTCAGCATTAGGAATTGACCTAGAGAAACAACTCGTAAATGATTACGTAACAAAACATCGCGACAAAGCAAAACTAATGTACAAGAAAATTAACGAAACTTTAACCAAAAACTATTAACAAAATTATAACACTAAGTTCACAAAGAATGAACAGTTACACACACTTCACCCTAGCATAATCACACCATGGCAATTGTATCAAGAATTAAAGACAATTAAAGCATATAGCATGCCAGGTGAATTTTCAGTCGAATTAAAGGAAGAAAATATGTTATTCTTAGAATCGCTAATTAACGTTAACTGTCAAAATAAAAATGGTCGAATAATTTTCTTTTTAGATATACCTTTGTACTCAAAAGAAGTATATCAATATTTTAAACTAATATCAATACCTGTTATTGTGAATGGAAATTATGTTACCATATTGACTGAGAATAGGTATTTCTTGAAAGATGACAGTTCAATTTTAGCATTGGATGCATTGTGCACAGGAGGTAGCATATTTCTTTGTAACGAAGAGGTACATCAAGCAACGGATTGTGAGAAGGATATCCTAACTAAGTTGCAAAGTAACAAATGCAACTATACAAGAACATGAGACCAACTACGAGTACAACCTCCACATCCCAAGCGTATGGTCAGGAATTTTATACGTGCTATTGTTAATACTAGGACTTATCCAATTCTTTTACAGAAAGAACCTAGCGGCACTGTGGAAATTAACCACACCTGTACCAGCAGCGAGATCAAACCCCTTACCCCCAGAGGTCACCCTACCAGGCGGTGCTCCCTTCTAAGGGCGGAGGAGTTATCTTGGCAGTTCAAGTAGGCCAAGTGGCGTAAGGCCCGTCTCTGACGTCTAGCCTAATTTCCCAATGGAAACCTAAGAGTCAGCAATGCTGACCTTATGCTAACCCCATAAATAGGCGTCTGGCCCCACCCTCTTCGAAGATCATCTTGAGAAGCCAACGGAGACGCTGCCACTCGTCAGTCTGCCTAGGACCTTGGACCACCACGATCTACCTCTGAAGCCAGCCTGTTTTCCAGTCCACCTGTTTGACGGTCAGGATCTGATACTTCACGTAGCATCAACATAGTCTGGTTTGGCCAAAGCTCCTTTTATTATTAAAGACTGACATAATTGTAATTGTGACACTCTCCATGTGGTATTTCTCTCAGACTTCCCAGTGTATGTAAAACAAGTTGTTCATACACAGTATATTTAAAATATTTGTTAATCTTTGTGTCCTAATAAATATTATTTTTTTTTTAAACAAAGCCTTCCACTCGACCCAAAAGATAACTGGCCCAGTCGATCCAGAACACAAAAGATAACTGGCGCAACTCGGTAGGACACAAAAGATAACTTATATATATATTTAATTAAACACTTTTTGAAGCCTTGTTTTAGTCTCTTTTACCATTAACTTTTCTAATTTTCTAATCAGTGTTCTAACGATTTCCGGGATATGAAACAACAATTGTCCAAATGTTTTATCTTGAAAACTCATTGTTAACACTATACACTTAACAATATACAATATAAAACTCATTGTTAACAATATATACAACGATTGTAATAATCGTTGAAACCAACGTTTCAGTCTCCATGGACCATCCTCAGGGCATTTTTAATTAAACTTACTAACACTAAAAATTTAAAACTCTGTATAAATACATATTAACTAAGTTGTTTTTTATAAAGCACTTGTTTTAATCTTTCGAATAATTTAATACAGAATAATAATTTAATACAGCAATCAAAGATTAAAACAAGTGCTTATCAATAATGGATACAGCAATAAACAATTTGATAAAATATTGCAAAATTATATCCAAAAAATTAATAGTATTAGCAAGGACGAACCAAACCAAAAGAACAGAGGAATAAAACATAAAGTGTGTTACAGGAACCAATATTCCAAAGCTTATAAGGTTGATGAGATTTCTTAAAGGAATAATCAAAGCTAATATTATCTGTATTAACCCAGAAGATCAGTTGAAACTCATCATATATTACAAAGGAAAAAAATACAGCAAACCTGGTAATCAAGAATAACTTGCAGCGCAAAGCTAAACTCTGACAGACTAATGTAGTTTATAGTTATAACTGTGCTATAGGAAACTGCGAGTTCCTAAAAACAAACTACATTGGTTTAAAAACAACAAACTTATCGAGGAGACTCACAATGCCTGGCTGCAGGTGCTCCTAAAGAACACACAAAAAAGGTCCATGGCTTGGAATTTAGCCGACAAATGTTAACTAGTAATAGTGAAACAATTAACCGAGAAAATGATTTTGGTCGAGCAGGCATTCGTAAGAATTTTTGTCTCGTACGACTCTTTTGTCTAGTAGGGACGGCCGTCTTCCTTCACCCAAATGATCTCCATTTAAACTTTAGTGGATTATTCATTACTTGTACCATCTGTTATAGTGTTGTATTTACTCATATTGGTGAATTACAAAAAATTACGTCTCCAAACAAAAAAAGAGTTTAATATCAAACCCAACAACGAGTTTCGAACACATAGAGTTCTTCAACACTTTGTTTTGGTGTAAACCTGAAGAAGAACATTAAGTGTTCAAAACGTGTTGTAAGTTTTGATGTCAAACCCTTTTTTGTGTAGAGATATAACTTTATGTAGAGACAAACAATATTATTTCTTGTATGCATTTTTTTTATTTAAAAACTTAAAAACAGTCACTTCGGTGAAGGAACAGATTATTTATTTTCATAATAATTTCAATGCGAATTATTGCTTCATAATACGCATAAATCTCAATGCGATTTCTGTCTGGGAAAAAATTGAACTCAGATGCGAGGTTCTACTACTGTAAGTGTTAATTCATCTATTTATATGTGGAAGAATTGAAAAATATTTTAAGTACCCTCACCAACCAGAATGATATGCTGTTTTATTTCAGTCATCAATATAAACTTACTCAAATCAAATAAAAATAAATGTCTTTCTATATCGAACACTACCGCTGTTAATATATTTAATTACAAAATTAAAATACACAGAACTAATCATGCCCACAAAGTGAAATAACAAATAAATATTTTTTTAATAAAATAAACTGAAAATAATTCCCTATCGGAAACTGTATAAAATAATACATCTTAGGTATATTAGTTTTAAGTTAATGTTAATTAGTTTGGTTAGTATTATTTTAGTTGTAAATATAATATCACGAATTAAAAAAATTATTTTATAAATTTTAGAGTAAGCTAGACTTTGTTTAAACTACTCTGAAAATTATACGTAAACCCAGTTTCGTTTGTAAATATGTTTATATGGTAATTTTGTAAACAATAGTTTTGTGACGTTTCACATAAAATATTTATCATAAATAAATAATATTGAATAGATTTTTTTTTATCTTTATATCTAGAAGAGGGCTGTGTTTTCTATGGAATTCTTTAACAAAAACTAAATGTATAATATTATAAAAATTAAAATAATCGGTAAAAATATAATTATTGCTTTTGAATACATGCATATTGTTGGTGCCACAGAGGTTTGTAAATAAGATATCATTATTAACCGTCATACCTTGTCTATCGCTGTTGAAGTCGTCCGACTTGAAATTGAACAGTAAATAATTTCAGTCAAAAACTGCTTTTAATGACTAAATTTTCTGTTAAAATTTTTTGTACAAAATACAGAATAATCGAGCAAAAAAAATTTTTTTTATAAAAATTCGAAACCGGTTAAAACCGGTTTTCTGAAAAAATTGCTGTTCGAAAACTGGTTTTCTAAAATGTCGGTTTTTGTATAAACCCTAGTATTAAGGGAAATAAAATTGTTATTTAGAGGATTATTAGGGCAAATTTTAAATGTTCTATTGAATTAAGATAATACGTTATAAGATTAAAATTGTTATATGTAAAAAATTAACCCCAATCAAACATATATTTTCTGATGCATTCCACGGTGCGATGGATTGTTGTCGAACAGTATTTGACTAATCAAACGAAACATCAGTTGGTTGACGAGTTTGATATTATATTTACTTATAGTAGGGTTTAGGCCACTCCAGATTTACTATCGAGTTTTTATTCCTGTTGGATTTGAATATTTATAGGCAAGGCAGGACACCGTCTGTCCGGTTAGCTACAATGTTAATAATAACTACCAAAATAAGTGACCTTTAATTAGAGGCAGTAATAATGCAGTAATGAGCGTGACGATGCTGTGACGTCACGTCGTCTGCAGCCAATCAGCAGCAAGGAAACGAAACCTCGTAACCGCCATTATTTTAAAATTGTTTACCACTAAGGGTGAATATGAGAGCATCTATACTAAAAAATGTCCAATAATTCAAGAAATAGTCGAAATTATGTAAAAAAAAACTTGAATAACTACTTTAGAATTTGTTTGACAGTGTAATTGAATATGTGTAGCCAATTGACGAAGACATCAAGGTGTGCTGTCATTCGCCTTAATGACCTGAGCGGTAATTCATTACAGTGACTGTCACTGACCCTCCTCATTAGTCACCTTACAACTGAGACAATGACTATTAATTAGCCCCAAACAGATAATAGCTACATTAAAGTAAATGACCATCAACATGCTGAGTGTAAACCACTTGGATTTTTAAAAGTAATCTATTCTAAGTAAAAAGGAAAACTTTTCAGAGTTCAATGGTTTATTTTTCACTTTGCCTATGAAATGAGTTTTGCTTTAATTTTTCCGGAGTCTTGAAATACCAAGTAAGTTGAATCTCACGGAGGGCTTGTTGACCGCCTGTCTCTCCGAGAGGCTCTTTTCAAAGCAGTCGCTCTGCTTTACAATGCCATGGCAACAATGTTCACATTAATACATTAGTGTAGGGAAATGAATATAACAGCTAAAATGGATCAACAACAAGTCACTTGGTGTCCAAGTATTTCGTCGAGTCCTCAATACCCTTAGCGTGCACAAGATGTCAAGCACCAATCTTGGCAGAGAATCAAGAAATTGAGACAACATACATATAAAACCACTACGACTGTAACTGACCACGGAATAAGTAAACCTTATCTTGACCAATTTAAAATCATTGACCAACCAACTTGTCCATGTGAAGCAAATTTTAAAACTGGCATCACATTTTGCATAAATAACCAATACACGAATAAGAAAGGTCAAGATAAGGAGGAACACTTCAAAAAGAAGTGATTACACAACGTGGAAAGTGGGCAATGACTAAGCGCGAAATGATTGCTATTGAAACCCGTAGATTTATAAGATTCATAAATTACATAGACATAGAGAAATTGTAACATAACCCTTAACTGTGTATATGTGTCATTACAAGACCTAAAATAGTAATCATAAGAATAAATAATATAATTATGATAATTTATAATATTAATATTAAGTATCAAATGAAATGTCTTTTTACTGTATATTTCTAAATTTAATTGTTTGACAATTAATGTCTATATTGTATTAGAATTGTTTTTATTATTATAATTTGCAAATGAACACCTGTAATCTATGTAAGGGACAGGTGATAAATAAACTCCCTGATTTGGGTAACCTCCAAATAAAGAGTTGAAGTAAACATCTCACCATCTACTATGTTTTAACAGATTACATTAGTTTTAGGCAATTAGTTGCACATTGATTCTGGCAAATTTAAAGAATGTTTGAATTTTTGTTAAAATTAAAGCACTGAAAATTGATTTGGCCTTTACAAAAAGTGTAGTTTCAACTACGCGCGTTTTTCACAAAGCAATCTTTGATTCGGATTAAAGGCAACAGCGCACCGACCCTATACTTGTATAGCAGTGACACTACATATGAAGCCCCTACCTGGAGACGGTGTGAATACTACTCCACTACTCTGAGATTCTGTTCACTCGCAGGAGGGCCTACATGCATCAGTACTCTTATTCGCGCAACCATATCATGTCCTCGGTCACAAGACGTATAAACAGGTCGACTTGATAATATTGACAAATCTAAAATAACTAACTTACTAAGTACTAAGTATTCATAAGGTACTAAATATTCCCTTGTGGATAGATACTTAAATCTAACATGAAAGAAAGGACATATAAATCATGGCGGCGTCCATGTATCGGCCAGGAGCGCACGAGCTGCACCCATACGGACCCACGCCTGTCCAATCATGCAATCATTACAACAATATTATACAAACTTCAAGAAAAAAAAATATTAAGCTTACCTGAACATGTAAAACAAAAGTGGTGACACTTGAGGCAAAGACCCGGAGACAGCAGGAAGGTACCCTGAGGACAGTCGTCGAAGCAACGGCCTTCAAACATGGACACGCCTGCAGAGCAGCGCAGACACTCTCCTGGGCCGGAGCACTCGCTGCATGGCTACACCAGCCTCGGTCTGAGAACCACCTGGACACACCGTCAACAATCGACAGTTGAAGGAATAAGACATATATTTAAGGTACAAACAACAAACCCAGTGTTACAATTCCATCAGAATGTTGTATATAGCATGTATAAACTTAGATTCAAAAGAGAGAGCATGTTTCGTATAATCGCGTGAGTGGATATTCGGAAAGTGGCAACTGCCACAACCTTGTAAGGCCTTTTGGCATGCCAGTATTCTGAGACTGACAGTCCCAAGGTACAGAGGAAGAGATTTAACATTTGGAAAGTCTTTTGACATCCCAGTTCATGGGTTATTGAACTTTCTCCGATAGTGCCGTTTATGATACTGCCAGTTTTAATGTAGCAAGAGATTGACTGATATGTTATTTACTAAGTTACTCCAATGTAATGATTCGTTTTGCAGGTAACTTGAAGAGAACTATGTTTCCATAATAACATTATTTAACGAGCAAGCGAATGTTCATTTACCCATCAGGACAGGAAGCGATACAGGACGAGTTGAAGACCCTGAAGACAGGAAATACAGGACGGACCGCTATTGCAGGGCTGGCAGCCGAGTCCATCGATCTCTCTTTCACCTGTAGAGACAGAAGGACAACATAAAAGGTTTATAGAGTGGTGGGACAAGGTGTCTGGGAGGAGGGTGGGTGTTGTTACCAGGGCGACAAGACGTGTTGCTGACGACGCAGGTGTGGTCCAAGAGCACGTAGCCATTGCTGCAGGCTCTGCAGACGTCATCGGCCACACAGGCCGCCCACTGGGGCAAGCAGCGCAGCGCAGGGCAGGTGCCGCCGTAGCTGGGCGCTCGGCCGTCAGGCAGGCACGTCAGACAGGCCATCGACGAGGTGCAGCTCGCGCAGCCCTCCATGCACGCCTCGCACCTGCCAAAGTTAAATCCAAACTTAATCCCACAAAGAGCTCGCCACAGTTACCATTGCAGATAAGGGAGCTATCTGATGCCCAAATTTCCTGCTATTGCTAAGAAAGCACTCCTCACATTGCTGCCACTTCCACTGCCAACTTATGTAAAGCAGGATTTTCCTTTTGTACTGCCATAAACTAAATACAGAAGTAGACTTAATGCTACTGCTGACTTGAGAATCAAACTTCAACTATATAGCCAAACATTTAAGAATGGTGTGATTATATTAAACAAAAAAACATTATGCTCAATAAACCTTACAACATTATTGTAATCATATGATATTTTTAGTACATGATTACAAAAGAAACACAGTGTTAAAATTGCTAGTAATTCTGTTTTATGTGTTATTACTTGTGGGAAATATGGGAATTAAAATCTTTTATTTAGTTCTAAAAAATAAAAATTTCAATGTTATTACTTTTTAATTATTTTTAGACGCACATACTATTTATAAAGACATATGATAATATTTACATTATGAACGTAGAAAATCATAATTTGGGGTTCCTGGGAAAGTTACTGAACTGAAAAAGGGTTCCGCGTCGAAAAAAGTTTGAGTAACTGCACTAAAGGATTATAAAAAAAGTTAAAATTGTTGAAAATATACACATTCTAATCATTCAAAATTATATGTTTTTTTTTCAAATGTAAATGTTAATTTTGCTATTTTTTACTATTTTGATGAAAAATACATTTTTTCCCATCTCAGTGTACGAGTATAATTAACAGGAAAAAATCCTCCCGTGACTAAAGTCGGCTTAAAAATTTAAAGGAAAAATATAGTTTTTATGTTCATTTTTTATTTATCTTCATTATTTGGTTTTTAAAAATATATATATTTTTATTTTTTTTTTTAAATGTAATTAAATATTCTACTGTTATCCGTATTTAGATTCAAAAATTGCATATTAAACCTTGATTGTTTTAGTAATCAAGAATTTGGATTATAATAATTGTTATGTTATAATACGAGGGTCGTCCAGAAAATAAGTTCCGTTTTGGTCTGTAGGGCGGTAGGAGTGGTTTTTGCCAAATCCGGCAACACCGCTCGAAAGAGGAGAGGTGGGGGAATAGAATGAGAGGTGGGGGACCTCAGTCGGTCAATTACCAACGTCAGGGCAGGTAGTTGAAATGGAGCCCTCCATGTCACGTCCCGCCACCTCGATCCCCGTTCCTCTCGAGTTGTTTTGCGCGGAGTGATTCAATTTCTTTATGCACAGGGTTTCAAATCAGTTCAAATTCACGAACAGCTCATTTCTGTTTATGGAGAAGGTGTAATGAGTGAATCAATGGTGAGGAGATGGGTATGTGAATTTAAGGCGGGAAGACATTCAGCTCTCTAGGGACCCACCGGGTGGAAACTTTCCGAAAGTCAAGTTTTTCCGAGACGATCTCATGGATGAGGGATCGTGAGATGTCTGGGAAACTCAGGTGGAGTTCATCCAGGGTTAAACGACGATCTTTGCGAATTGCATTGTCGATTTCTGCGACAATTTCGTCCGTCACAACTGAGGGTCTGCCTCTCCCACTTTCATCCTCAAGTGAATGTCTTCCCGCCTTAAATTCACGTACCCATCTCCTCACCATTGATTCACTCATTACACCTTCTCCATAAACAGAAATGAGCTGTTCGTGAATTTGAACTGATTTGAAACCCTGTGCATAAAGAAATTGAATCACTCCGCGCAAAACAACTCGAAGGGAACGGGGATCGAGGTGGCGGGACGTGACATGGAGGGCTCCATTTCAACTACCTGCCCTGACGTTGGTAATTGACCGACTGAGGTCCCCCACCTCTCATTCTATTCCCCCACCTCTCCTCTTTCGAGCGGTGTTGCCGGATTTAGCAAAAACCACTCCTACTGCCCTACAGACCAAAACGGAACTTATTTTCTGGACGACCCTCGTATATGATTTAGGGGTGTTTTGTAAGAACCACAGTTGAATGAATGAATGTATAGTGCAGTATGAACGGTATGCATCAGTAACAACTTACGTTCATTTGTAACTTAGGTCCGGAACGTAAGTAAAACGTGTGTCGCGAATTGTCTGTACAAATTTGTGAGCTTTTTGTATACAAATGACATAAGAATGAATTACTTGAAAATTGAATAAATTTAATTGAATGGTGAAAAACCTTTTTAGATGTAAACCTCAAGATGAGCGCTAAGTGTTCAAAACGCGTTTTTAGTTTCAACATAAAAATTATGGTTTTTTTTTCAAATGTAAATATTAGATGTGTTATTTTTTAGAATTTTGATGAGAAATATATTTTCCCATCTCATTGTTTATTATCAGAAAAAAGAATCCTGCAGTGTCTAAAGTCGACTTAAGGAAGAACACTCTTGTGTTCTTCACTGCCACTCTAACAAACAAACATTCTTCATCATCAACAGCGCACAGGCCCCCAAGAGTACACACGATACACTAGTACTTGAAGATAATCAGTAATGCCATGCTTACAGAAATAATTTACGAGCGTGTAAACTGAAACGCCCAACATATAATCCATAAACAATATTTCAACTATTCATATTGGACAAAGTGGATTTAAAACACTTTTTACAGTTAAAAGTAAATTTCTGGCTTACAATAATTTTACATTGTCGAAAGCTGTATGTTAATGTATGTATGTGATGTGATAAATAATGAGAGTGTCGAGTGATCAGGAAAAAGGATTTGATACGCAAGTTACTAGATAGCTGACTCCTTCTGAGTCATCAGTTTTATAACAACCCTAAGATCCATATACATTTGATTTTAATATATAAATTTTTGTATTAATTTTGACTGAAGTCCCCCAAGTCTAATTCTTCAATCACAAATTTAAGTGTTAATATTTAATTTTTTATATGTAGAAAATATTAATCAAAAATGAATATTAACACACAAGATTATTTTACAGAGAACAAAATTTTCGAGAAGGGTTTGGTTGTATTTATATTATCATTTCACATTTGGTAATATATTTTATAATTGAGATTAATATTCAGATAAAATATACATAACAGTAAAAATTATAACCCCTAGTTATGATAGCTACCTTGTGTCTTTATAAACATTAGATTAGGTTAGGTTAGGTTACAGTGGCCGTCCCAAGAGAGAACACACATAGGCCGCAAGCCGGCCCCTTGTGATACCACAAAGTTATAAACATTAGTTTGAAAGCCCAGTTTAAACGGTAACCAAAACGCTTTAAAAAATATTTTTTTTTAAATTTGTTCAATTCTTAAGTTGTATTTTATACGTGATAACCCTTTCAGAGATGGAATTACGCATATTTTATTATCTTCAGTTTTAATGTATTAAAGAGATTATGTTTACGATATGTTCACACAACATTAACTCGATTATTGTTAATAATGGAATATTTGCAGCCCTGGTAATAAAAGATTTTACAGTAAACGGCAGGTTGATCTAGAAGAGCGTTTCAAAGATTAATTACTGAGACTTTCATCTTTGCAGACTACTTGAACCACTCCTCACACCCCAACAATATCTTTATTTCTCTTACCTCCTTCAAGTCGATCAACATTTCAACTCAAACGAAATATCTTTAATAATGCTAGCGCTTTGATGTAGACATTATTTAGTCTACACTACATTTCATTCTAAAGTTACAAATAGGAAAAAGTTACAAAGCCGTATATCAATGACAGAATTATATTCGTAGTTTACCTGTTGTAACCATATATTCAATAATATTTTACGTTATCTCTTTTGTGAAAACAAGTGAGTGTAAAAATTCAATCTTGAAAACTAAATTATTGTGAAGCCAGTCAAAATGGTAGATCGATTTTCGAAGTGAGATTTCATTTCCGGGAAAACAGATCATTCCAGCAGACAAGGAGGTGCACCCTGCCTGTAGTTTTATTACAGAGGTCCTTACACTGTCTGAACTGTTTCCGGTCTTCTATATTGAGTGGCTGAGGAGTTTGTGTTTCTTTCTTCAATAATATTACTTTGAGACTTTTTGTACACACGTGGTCGTTACGATATGAGAGATCAAGTTAGGCAGCAATGGGGGCAAGTAAACCCTCCACCAGGACAAGAGGTCACCAATTTGTGGTGCGAAATGTCATCAGGTCAAAAATGAGAAAGAAATGATAAAAATGTATTCATACAGTATAGAAAAAGAGATATCTTTAAACAGAAAGATTATATTTCTTTCTCTTTATATTTAGAATAATATAAACTAGGTGAAAATTTGACTTAATTTTCACCTCATGGAAAAATAACTTTTTTCACCTAGAACTCTAACCCGAGAGGGTTTAAAGTTTCAGACTATCATCAAATTGACTTTAGCTCTAAATGAAAGAAATATATTATATTTATGCTTCACAGTGTATTTATATATATTATATATAAATATACAGTAGTATTTATTTATATATATTTATCACAGTGCTTCTATCAAACATAAAATATTTGACCCATTATTCCAAAAGTTTGAGGACACAATACAAGTCATACACTTTTACGGATCATAATGAAATCATACACATAAATAGTACCTCTTGAAGGAATTAGCTCAGCACTTTTTTTCCGAAATTACAAGAACAAAAACAGGTGTAAGAGTATATTTTGAATTTTTTTAAAAATGTTTCTTTCAATAAAAAACGGCTAAGTTTTAATAATATAATAAGTTTTAAGTTTAAAAATTTAATACTATCAACCTTTCTGACGTGTCTGTACTTCAACTCGAGGTTGACGACAAAAGAACTGGAGGTGGATATTATAACCACCTCTCGTTAACGAGCCATTAGTTCATTGGTTGATGGAGCTTATCTACCATAATGTTCACTCTAAATGTATTGATTGTCATTGCGATGTTAACCAAATGATTAATGATAAAAATATGCTCCATATATATTTTTCTCACATAGAGAACAATATATACTGTAATATATTGTTGTTATTTATGTAAAACAAATACTAATCTCATGTAAAGTAATTTACTACCACCGTGTTAATTAATAACTTCACTTTACACACTCATCCTATTGATATGTTAAAAGTTTAAGTTTATAATATAAATACAAAGTTGACCTTCCAACTCTATACAAGGTTTTAATTTTGACACTTGAGTGTTTGGTAAATTGGACAACCTTAGTCTAGAAAGTTCAGAATTTTGTTTATAAGTCGTAGTATACTGTTGGTGAGAACAAACAAGAAAGGATGGAAAAAAAATCAGGGGAAGGGAAAAGGTTAAGGAATGCGTGTAAAAGCAGAAAGTGTGCTTACGAAAGCGGTAGTGTCCTAAAAGGAGATAAGCTATGCTATATGAACTGGAAGAAATTGCACATTTTCCCTGTAACCCTTTTGACATTTGATGTTCTCTTGACTTCCGCCACATTCATTCCTTCTTATCATTAAGATAGGTACCCAACTATATTGCCTATAACATACATAATATTATTGATTTCAAAGTTTCCATTATATGCGTGTTAACTTGTGTTTTAGATACAACCTGAAGATGCTATATTTAGAATGTTAGATTCTTACCTTGGATTCTAAACATAATTAAATAAAAACAATAAGTTATTTCACTACTCAAAAAGGTAACAAGTTACAAATAATGATCTACGCAGTTAACTTTTAAACCCATTAAAAAGGGAATATGTGCATACTTCCCTTTTCATTTCTACTATAAAAGCAAATTGATTTGGAGGTAATGATTACAACTCCGTCTGTTATATATATATATTATATATATCAAACCACCATACAAAATGAAAAAAAAAAGACTAACATCTTTCAACCGTAACAAGCTGTCTTCACCAGAGTCAAAAACCCAACTGAGATGTACACATAAAGATTTCACATAAACACGTGAAATAACAATCAATGATCAAACCTCAATATGAAATTGGATGGATATAACATATTTTAACATAAATTAAAAGAAAATAGTTGAGTTACTTGTTCTTTTAGAGTTTTCTAACATTTTGATCATACAGGCTCCGTTGAAAAAAGTGTAACCCCTATCTATAGATAGCCAATGTCTGTTCAAATCAAATTATCATTTAAAAAATTACAAGTACTATGAAAAACTGATAAACTCAGTGGGACAACTAGTATGTGGTTTCCATGGCGCAATAGTCAATTGAAGACTCCCTTTGTAGAAGAGTCAGTAAACATCATTTCGTTGCCGCCAAGGGTTTGCCGGACAGACCACGCAAGTAATCAAATCCACTTTGTTCTTGTAGCCGACGTTGATTCTGTTGTCCACTCCCCCTCCGTATTTCCATACCAAACTCTCCATTCCCGAAACAAAAGGCCTTTCCTTTGTCTTCCCTTCGACCTCATTTAAAGCTTCAACTTGCCTTCAAAACAAAAAGAAAACCGCATTAAGTTTTTTTACAGGTTCATTTAATTAGTGTAACTCACTCTTCAACGTAAAATTACTTTTTTTTAAACTTTTTCTAAAACTGTGTGTGTGTGTGTATGTGTGTGTTTCAATTACACTGAAAATTATAATTAATTAATTATTATTGTTATTAATTATTATTATTAATATTGTTAGAAAATCATCTTTATTGATACATTTTGAACAGTGGCAACATATATAGTCAATCAATGATCAAACCACAATATCAAATGGGGAAAAAAAGACTAAGATCTTTCAACCGTAACAAGCGGTCTTCATCAGAGTCAAAAACTCAACTGAAATGTCTTACTCAACCTGGTTGAAAGATCTTAGTCTTGTTTTCCCATTTATATTGTGGTTTGATTATTGATTGTTATTTCACGTGTTTACATGAAATCTTGTATACAATATATAGCCAATATATGGGATCTATTCAACCTAATCAAGAAGAATTAAATTTGCATTTAGTATTTTCTTATATTTTCATATTCAAATCACTCAGGAGGGTGGGTGATCTTGTTATTACACATAGCTAGATCAAATTTTTGTTTGTAAAGATTATTTTTAAATTCAAAATGGTAATCGACAACACAAGAATTAGCTAACTGGATTATAGTAGTAGCGTTAACAAAAAATATATATGAACTTAACGTAAAATAGACAATTATGAAAAACATTGAAACAATGTCATCATTCTTTTATTAAACAGTTAAAAACTGTTTTTAAAAACTCAACACAAAATATTTTCCAAATTTTGATAGGTATATCAGAAATTTTTTTTATCAAACTGAATACATGAATTAGTATAAACATTAGGAGTGGTTTATTCAAGTTAGACTCATTGTTAACTAGAGCTAAAATTTCCTCTACCAGTGTAGACAGCTAGAAAATAGTTTTTACTTATTTCATCCTAAAATAATTTATTTTCCTTGGATTTTCCAGCCTTGTATATTTGTTTCCTACTCTTTATTTCTTTTAAAACTATAACGAAGACAAGTTTTGTTTTGGTTCAAAGACGTTAGTCCCAATTCTGAATTTCTTGTTGTGATTTAGACTTTGATAAGTACCTGAACTCTTACGAGTTGTGAAAAGGCAAAACATGTAAATACATTGATAATAGGAGATTATAAGGACTGATAAGATGATATTTGGTGGCTGTGCTTGACTGTTTAGCCAGCTTACCTCTGCCTAGGCTTGGTCATTGATATCAGCCACTTTGTTGACACTGAAGTAAGCCCTGCGCGAGTCTCTGTTCTGATTGTCGACTCGCAGTAATACCTGATGTAGCCGAACTTGCCTTGGAAGGAGCAGGGAAGCTGGGGCGGCAGAGTGAATGTGAAAGGGAATAGGTGCAAGCCCTGAGTCAGCTCCTCTCGGTAACCTAAAACCATCCAATCAAACTCAACCAACTTATAGATCCTAAGTACAACATATATTGTATACTGGGGTAAATCAAAGTCTCTACACATAACAAAGAAGCTTTTTATTATTCTACGCGTTTTGAACACTTCGTGTTCATCGTAGGTAAACTTCTACAATACAAATTACTAGTTAAAAGTTACAAAAACAACAGGAATTGTATACAATAAAATGAAAAAAGAATGACATAACGAAATGAAGGAGTAAAGGACCGATGATTGTCGAGTGTTTCACCGAGGTATTTAGGCTGAGTTGGGTATGCTTACAAACAGTGACAGCCATAAGTGCTATAAAGACAGCCAGGAAACACACTATTATTGAAGCAAGAGTCCTTCTTTTTATTCTTTTATTTGTATACATCTTATAGAAACAATCTGAGAAAATTTGAATGGTCCAGAATTTACTCATTAAGACACGATGATGAATATTGATTAAGGCTTTATTTATTTCAAAAGCTTTCAAGTATCTTTAAATTTGCTTCTAAAATGTGAGATGGAAATGCAATATATATACAAAACTAAAGTTTATCAAGACTCGGTCAGTTTTTCAGGTTCAAATTAAACTCTCATTGCCAACGTTTCGGTCTTTGTTTAAAACTTTTTTCATAGGCAGAAGTATAAATTTTGAAACAGAAAAACGAAGTATTACATTACAAATTATTTTACAAAGAAAAATAGTATGTGGATTTTAACAACTGTAGTCTGAATGAACTATATATATTATATATATATATATATATATATATATTAATTCTTACTCTCTTTCAACTCTTTATTTAATATATCTTTTCTAGTTTAGTATTAATATTAATTATTATTATTATTAATTATTATTAATAATATTATTATTATTATTAATTTTATTAATCTATTTATTCTCTATTAGTCCAGTTATACCGTTGACCTTTCAACTCTTTTATTCTAACCGCTTGTTTCTTGTTCATTATTGACCTTTGACCTTTTCTTTATATTAACTCTTTATATTATATTAACCTGTACTATCCTTTTAGTCTATTTATAGCAATGACTAAGCATGAGTCATCGATTTTAATTTAACATGTTACTTGGCTCAACTCCTTTTCCAGTTGAACCCTGTTAGCAGGAGGTTAGTTCGTAGGATCGAATCTCTCAGTCTTAAGATCGTGAATGCCGAGACTGCGGTTAATGTTAATTTTAATGATACTTGTTTAAAAGAGGATCTGCTGCCTATTTATACCAATATATATATATATATATATATATATTGTATTTCCACTGTGCCATTACTTATCAAGTAACATCTCGTGAGAGTTACTTATATTTACTTTTTTTCTTAAATAATGCCGCCCAATAATTAAATAATGTTACTTATAGGTGAATCACATGGCTGGGTAATATTATTGTTCAAATCAAATGCCCAAATTGTTAGGAAAAGGATTAAGTCGCCACACAAAAAAGTTTATTACTAGAAACTAAACAACGCGTTTCGAACACTTGATGTTGTTCTTCAGGTTACATCTGCTCTGCTGAAGTGGTTGTTCGGGAGGTGAGACCAAGCCAGAACAACCACCCCAGCAGAGCAGATATAACCTGAAGAAGAACATCAAGTGTTCGAAACACCTTGTTTAGTTTCTAGTAATAAACTTTTTTGTGTGGAGACTTAATCTTTTTCCTAACATTAGTAAATACCACACTATAACAGATTGCACAGTTAACAAATGCCCAAATTTACGTTGAGTGAATAAAACAATTGTTGGCTATTATTTATATATCGCAATATAATGGCACTACCTACTGTATTTGTGTCCATATAAGAATTCTCTGTGGACGAAGTACTTTTCCCTGGCAGAGAACTTAGGGATAAGCTTCTGTTTTGCCGCCTTCTTCAGTTTGCCTGACGGCTCCACCCAACACGGCTTAGCAGTGTCCAACTCATTCTTGACTAGACTGATTCCAGGGCTCCTGCAACAGAAACAGTAACTGCTTACTTTTATATCAAAACTCCCTCCCAAATGATAAGTTACAATGAAATTTATATTAAGTTTTAGAATGCTTTAGGCCTTATTGCACTATATAGAGGAACTTAAGACTTATGACAAATTTGCAAAAACAAAAATTAAAACAATATAAATTTAAAGCTTTGTAATACATATTTCTTTACAAAGTAACAATATTTACCTTTTTTTTTATGGTTGTTTTTGTTCCATTACAAGAATATGAACGTTTAATTTGAAATAAAGTGTTTAACAAACCGTATTCAATCAAAATTTTTGTTAACCAAGAATTCAAACAACCAATTAGTAGAGAAGGAGTTGACAACAGCGTTTGGATAAAACGCTGTAGATTGAAGGTTCAAAACTTATGAACTTGTTTCATAATAACTTCTTCTCCTGAGTATGTCCGCCATAACAGTTGAAATATTGCTACATTTCTTTCTATGTGTCATCTTATTATAAGTGTTATATATATTATATATATATATAATATATATATATATATATAACAAAATTTTATCAGGACTCGGTCAGTTCTTCAGGTTCAAATTAAACTATCATTGCCAATGTTTCGGTTTTATTTAAAACCTTTTTCAATGGTATAAATATAAAATTTTGAAACAGAAAAACATTACATATAAATTATAATTATAATTTACATTACATTATAAATTATTTTACAAAGAAAAATAATGAAATTTCCACAATTGCCGTTGAGATACTATGGAGAGATGTATGGTGAGGCAGCAGCAGCGCGCTGAGCCTCACCTTGGATAGTTCACCTATTGAGCGTAACGTATCCTCAGCTCCTATTACAACTATCTCAGATGTCAGATAGATAACGACTGCTGTTAGCTCAGGAATAACATCTAATTTGGACCTATTGACCTACAATAGCACCAGGAATCACTCCTAAGGCATCCACTAACAAAAAGATGATGGAATAAATATGATGATTTTGGCCGCGAAGAGGCACTTGGTGAGGCATGCAGTTCTCCTGCCTCATGTAAGGAGGCGCTGGTGATCGCAGAGATTATGACGCCCGGCTAAAGAATAATAGAATAAGTGGTAGAAAGCTACAGTAGCCCGTCAATTATTGCCGCCTTCCAATTATTCTTTCATATTGTTTACCTTCATGTAATTCCGTCAAAATTGCGAGATCGATTTTTTTCACGATCACTGTACTTTACTTAGAATAAAGTAATAAAAGCGATTAAGAGTACCTGATTCCAAATGTATAAAATTAATTGTAAAAGTTTTTAGAGATATTACTGTATTATAGAAGAAATAACTAGAGCATTAATAAAAACTATGATCGATAATTTAGGGAATGTAAAAAAAAACTTATATCATTTTGAATTATAATAAATTTTATATCAAAGTTTCGAAAATATCCAAACTTGTTCAAACGATTCAATTGAAAAATGGTTGTAAGTAATGTAGCATGGGTGACGAATTAAGGCAAATTACAGATGGTTCAGATTTGAAAATCAACCAGAAACAAACCCAGTATTGATAGAAACACATTACTTGCAATAGTATTTGCAAAAATACATTTTTAATCCTACTTCTATGGATGAAAATTCAAAAAACTATTACAGAGGTTATAACATAACGCAAGAATTTCAGAAGTAGCTAACACTATCATGTCTGCAGTAGAAATGGAAGCATATACTTTGGTTAGAAGGATTCATTTTTAACTCAAAGGCAGAAGCTTTGCAGTTTTATCTGCCATTTACCTATACGTAGTGGTGTGATCGTACACACTGGATACTTATCTGTTTCTAATTTTGATATTGTAACATATCTCTTGTATTTCAGTTATGCAAAACATTAATCACAGGTATCATAATTTAGCAGGACTTCAATAAATAACATCGTTATATATACTATTCGTACTCAAGTTTTTGTTGAAACCAAGTTAATTTATATATTAGAGAAAATTTATTTTGTCAACATTTATCAATGTGCCTTAATTTGAAAGGCATGAAACATACGCCTGCAACAATATGTCAGACCCAAAAATACATCTAGTATTTTTTAGTTCATAACACAATTGAAATGTTTTCACTTTTATATTAACTCAAAAAACGTGTTTTTTTTAGATCGAAAAGATGAATATTTGAATAAAAGAAATTATTGATGCCAAAGTAAATTAAGAGAAATAACTGGCAATGTTTGTGACATTAATGTATCGCGGAATGAATGGCATTCGCTGGAGATGAATTTGCTTTAGTCGTAATTGCAGAGATGGATTGGTAGGAGGTAAGGCTCTGATATACACACTAACGACGTGCTTCATTTGACCTCAAACTACCTGCCTAACTGCCTTTTACCTCGGTAAATCTGTTATATCAAACCTCATTGAATACTTCATGGTCTTATTCACGTCTATTGTAATAGATATGGATTTATAAAAATGTCATGAGAACTGTAATAAAAGAAATTCGCTGATTTATTAGTTTGATACGAGTACTGAGGAGCCGTGGATGGAGACAGAGGTAAATGGAAGTGCTAGTGGAGTTTGAGTTTGAGCTAATGGTAAAGTGTTAATCTTGATTCACAACTGCCCACTAGGAGCCAGAAGTGTATTAAACGCTTGAGGACTCCCAGATGGAGTTGGATCTGTTAGTTGTCGCTTTAAGTAAATGTTTGCCAGAGGAGTTATGAGTCAGTTCCTTTGATGCCATCAACCACTACTTAGTCTACTACAGTATGCATTAACACAGAGTACAATATACAAGTACACTTAGCGCAACTCTTTAGTGTATTTATGTTAACACATTAATAGTTGAAATCAACCATCAAAAAGTCACTTATCCAAATCAATATCAATTTAATTCAATTTCTTAAAAATTACTCACAAAAAAAAAAGAAAAACGTAAAAAATATCTACACTTTCATCTGAATTCATAAAGCATGATATGCAAAAGTAAATAAACGTCAAAGGAAATAACATCTACATTTTTACTTGAATTCAAAACATAATAGCTTGTTATAATAGAACTGAGATATTAATATTTCATGATTTTTCGACAGTTCACTTCCTAGTAATTATCAACAATTAATTAATAAACTAGTAATTAAGTTAACTTTTAATTTTAATTTGTAAATACCTGATTAAGAATACCTGATTCCAAAAATGTAAACTTAAATGTTAAAGTTTTTAGGAATATTACTGTATTATAGAAAATAACTACAGCATTAATAAAAACTATGACCAAATAATTAAGGGAATGTAAAAAAAACTTGTATCATTTTGAATTATAATCAATTTTATATCAAAGTTTGGAAAATATCCAAACTTGTTCAAACGATTTAATTTGACAATGGATGTGAGGAATGTAGCATAGGTGACGAATTAAGCCAAATTACAGATGGTTCAGATTTGTCAGCAGTATATGTAGGCAATCAACCAGAAAATCAAGAAATTCATTATTAATGAATCAATAACGCGTTTAATGGCTAAATATTCATCTTTCGTTATATATACGTTGTTGTAAAAACTCATAAAATAAATTCTCCTCTTTGGAATACAGTTGTTCTATTTACTCTGTTAGTTACAAACTTTATGAGCCGTCGTACTGTATATTAAATCTTCTAATTGTTTATATTTCAGAATCAGTTACTATAAATTATATCGGTTTCATTATATAATTTTGTTTTTGCATACATAAATTAAAATTATCTGTAAATAATTATTCGTTCCAAAATCTACTTTAGATTTAATAGTGGCTAAAACATATTTCGTTTTGTTTTGAATGTCTTTTTGAAATGGTAAAGTTGAAACCCTGTGACAAGTGTTGGTTATTAGTCGCTTTGACGATACGAGTATGTCACAACAACAACGAATGCGTCAGCGATAAGCAGCAGCCTAGAAGAGATAAACTCTCCTGTTCAAAAGCTCAATCATTTATATTCAGTCTTTCATGAACGTTTCGTAAAATGAAAGATATGAATAAAAGCAGAGATTTCAGGATATCACACTGTCCAGAATAACATCAATCGGCGACTATGTTATCTGTCTACGACTGACATGTAATAAAAGTCTCGCATACTATTACATGAGTTCCAATAGAATCCACTTCATTTATGAGATATTATTCATAATCTGTTAATACTCAACTATGTAGTTTCACGTATAAGTGACATTTTTTTGTCTGGGGAAAGAGAATTGCAAAGTAGTTGTTATATATATAGTAACCGTAATAAAATATGTAAGCTAAAAGCATATTTGATCAAACTTCATACTGTTTTCATTCATGCCTAGAGTTTATACTACTGCCATTATCACCTGAGATCCCAAGTTTAAAACAAAGTATCACCACAGACTTTTTCATGAGCGGGATTGAAACATTGTTTTCTCTCTATGCCTGTGATATGACGTAAAGCAGTCGGTGTCAAACATGGACCATGTTATGTACCTGATAAAGATCACTACTCTAAGCATTTATAAAATTGGAAAACCTATAACTTTCGAGGTAAAATCACCGTCACTGTGAATCACTTCAAAAATAACAAATATTCACACATTACAACCAAATAACCACTCTTATCTTAATCTCTGTAGATGTGTGCTCTATTAAACAAATTTGAGCAGAATTACAATATCATGAAATTTGAGAATGCAGTCTTGAAGAAAAAAATATGCACTTCCCTTTTGTTGCCTTCTTTTATTTTCAAGATATTTCTTTCCGTGTAGAAGAAGCCTATACATGATAACAAAACCCTTCTTTATTACTTAACTAGAAAGAAAACAGTAAATTATATATTCAATATGTAAGCTACTAAATAAATTAGGGGCCAGGTTAGCTCAGTCGTTAACGTACTCGCCTCTGAACTGATAGAACCGGGGTTCAATCCTCACCTGGCCCTCCATTATTCATGCGGGAGGTGAATAAATCTGAGCACGTCGGTCCCGAGTCTGTACGATGTCAGGTACTCGTTAAAGATCCCTACTCTAAATACACTTGAGTTAGAAAGAATTTAGGACTCCCACTGTAGAAGCAATCTTCTTTGTGTGGTGTCACAAAGGGCCAATGCTCGGCCTACGTGTGTTCTCTAATTCTGGCTGGGCGGTGTCTATCCACAACATTGTCAACAGTCCATAAATCGGTGCTTAAGACCAGTTGTAGTTATATTTGACGACAAAAAGTTATTGCGCAGAAAATTCTATATTAGTTCCATTTAGTTAGAGAGTTAGAGAAATTAATCATAAATGCAATGAAAAATTTCCAGGAGAAACGAAACTTTATCTGTCATATAACTCAGTTTGTGTAGGAACGAAAGCCACACATTACATTAATTTCTTGGCTCTCTAGAGTAGTTTGGATAGCTCCAACATAAGTTAGAACTCAAAAAAAGAAGCTCCTGTCATGTGTACGCTTGAGAAGTATTGATCCAACGCGCTTATGTCATGGAACAAGACTAATAACTGAGCATCTTCTGAGAATTTATAAGAATAATAACATGCTTTATGTTAAAGTTATTGTTTGTAAAATTATCGCATCATGGTTTCAATCAGAAATAATTGTAATTCCAATATTGAAAATTGTTTTATCTGTAGAGGACAACATTTATTTTTTCAAAGATTCAATTTCCAATTCAGTTAGCAATTACCATGCTTTTTCATAAGTCTCAAGGAAAGACTCAACAGAAGGTTTTCGTTCGTTTAGGTTAACTCGTACATATTTAAACATGATCAGTTACATGATACTCTTAGTGGGATCAAACAAAAAGAAAATATTAGTCTATTTGGAAAATTCAAATTATGCGAAAAGATGTAAATAGAACAGCATTATCTTAAGAATATTTTCATTATCCTCTTTACTAGTATTAAATTAGAGTTTATCTGCATTTAAGTAAACATGAGGACATTAAAATAAAGGTGCTGGATGACTCAGCGTGACACGGGTGGTTTGGTAATAGTATAAATACTTACATAAATAATTCAATGGAAGTTTTAGGTCCACATACTTCGTAAAACAACCAAAACATTGAAATGAAACAAACCATTAATCTACAATTTCAAAACCAAAAATTCCCAATTTCCACATTTTACCAAATTGTCTTAAATGATTATTGTCTTAAAACGAAGAATTCATAAAGTAAAAAAAACATTATTTTATAATTTAAAAAAAAATGTCTGAAGAGCAAGTAAACTCATATATCTCCGAAAGTCAATGTTGTTATTTCATAATCATTTTAATTACACTTGTAATTAAAATTAATGGGTTTTTATTTTTATTGTTTTGCGTAATTAAGTAATTATTTCAAATTTATTTATGATTATTCCTTTTTGACTGCTTGTTTATTTGTTAATATTCTTTTAATTGTCTTGTTATTTTTGGCCAATGATGAATATTTTAAATCAATTCAAACATCAACATTTATATTTCATTTGAATGGCCTGGCCTAAGCGTGATTCATCAGTTCGATATATCGAACTATGTATCGATGTACCGATGTATCGAATGCCTTGAGTTATAGGTATTCGATACATCGTTCGTACTTATAAGACCATTGTAAAAGTCTATCTTACGTCGACTATCATTGATATTGATAATCGACACCCAACCGGTTTTACACTCCGTACATCTTCAAGTGGGACTAATAATCGAATAATCCTGGGAATAAATACCTATTGAACGAGTAATACCAATATACACCTACAATTTCTTGTTACTAATTTGGTGGTTACACCACCAACTGTAACGGTAGGAGGCTACATCATCGATAACCCGGTAAGACAGAATTTTACAATAATGTTATGTTTTCTAACCTACATGGTACAATAATTAGCATGTATAATTTGGACTGTTACATACCATATAAGTAAATGTAACTGATATATATATATATATATATATATATATATATATATATATATATATATTGTTAAATAACGCCCCATATTTGGCTTGTATCTGCTTCTTACACAATTTCTCCAGTTTCCGGAATTCCTTCCTCGTCTCTTCATTAAAACTATAAAGTCTATCACCAATATTACTAGTCGACATGTTTCGAATGTACCACATTCATCATCAGGACAATAATGAGAGTAATAGTAGGAAAGCTAGTTATATATATAGAGATGGATTATTAATGGAAAGTTTACAGGGCATCGCCCTGTATTACGGCGCATTATGGGGGATTAAGGTAGGGTGGTTGGGCTCACCTACTACCTGGCTAATCTGGGTGTTTCTGTTTGCAAATAGTTTTAAAATTCGACAAGAATTATTAACTTGGATATTTACGGCTGGTTGCTTTTCTTGAATAATTATTGCTTCTAATAGTTGTAATTTAAAATGATTTCTTTCTCGAGCGATAATTTTCGTGGAATTTACCATCATTTCTCTTGTGAGTTTTGTCTTATGGACTGCTGTTGTATGGCATTTTGGCGCGCCGGCAGAAAGGTGCATAGTAATTCTTCTAGACAATGAAGTCGAAGTCATTCCTATATATGAGCTTTTACGGGCCTCACAGCTCCCGATATTACATGAGTACTCATATACAAGATTTTTTCTTTTTACTCCTTTACGCTAGGACTATTTTTCATTAATAAACTGCTTATTGAAGGGCTTTGGTAGTAAGTTATCAGGGTCAAACTATCGTCTGGCTTAATACATTTAACATGGCTTTTTATAATATTTTTCAAAAACACGTTCATCAGTCTTATATTCATCTGTATATTGGTTTTTGTAGAATATTTTGTGGTTAGTGCCTGTTGTTAGGCTCTTATTATCTGAGGTGAATCTATTTTCGAGGTAGCGTCTTAGAATGTTGTCGAAATACTTGTTTGAGTAACCATTGTTGATTAACGCTTGCTTGGTTGACAAAGGTCCCAGGTTGAGGCGGTCTTGTATGTTCTGTGGATTAGGGATCTGATTGTGGCGTTTTAATCGTTGGGGCAATTAGATTCAGAACAATTATAAACCTCAAGTCAGCATTTGAAAAAATCCTGTCTCAAATTTACAATTAGAAACAGCAATTGAAAAAAGAATGAAAACTTCCTTGATGTAAATATTAACCTGAAAAATTTCATACGGCAGACTTCTGTTTACAGGAAACTTCCAACACAGCATCATACCTAAATGCGAAGAGTGAAATGCCCTCAACGGTTAAAACGCCCACTATCAATCCACAGAACATACAAGACCGCCTCAACCTGGGACCTTTGTCAACCAAGCAAGCGTTAATCAACAATGGTTACTCAAACAAGTATTTCGACAACATTCTAAGACGCTACCTCGAAAATAGATTCACCTCAGATAATAAGAGCCTAACAACAGGCACTAACCACAAAATATTCTACAAAAACCAATATACAGATGAATATAAGACTGATGAACGTGTTTTGAAAAATATTATAAAAAGCCATGTTAAATGTATTAAGCCGACGATAGTTTGACCCTGATAACTTACTACCAAAGCCCTTCAATAAGCAGTTTATTAATGAAAAATAGTCCTAGCGTAAAGGAGTAAAAAGAAAAAATCTTTATATGAGTACTCATGTAATATCGGGAGCTGTGAGGCCCGTAAAAGCTCATATATAGGAATGACTTCGACTTCATTGTCTAGAAGAATTACTATGCACCTTTCTGCCGGCGCGCCAAAATGCCATACAACAGCAGTCCATAAGACAAAACTCACAAGAGAAATGATGGTAAATTCCACGAAAATTATCGCTCGAGAAAGAAATCATTTTAAATTACAACTATTAGAAGCAATAATTATTCAAGAAAAGCAACCAGCCATAAATATCCAAGTTAATAATTCTTGTCGAATTTTAAAACTATTTGCAAACAGAAACACCCAGATTAGCCAGGTAGTAGGTGAGCCCAACCACCCTACCTTAATCCCCCATAATGCGCCGTAATACAGGGCGATGCCCTGTAAACTTTCCATTAATAATCCATCTCTATATATATAACTAGCTTTCCTACTATTACTCTCATTATTGTCCTGATGATGAATGTGGTACATTCGAAACATGTCGACTAGTAATATTGGTGATAGACTTTATAGTTTTAATGAAGAGACGAGGAAGGAATTCCGGAAACTGGAGAAATTGTGTAAGAAGCAGATACAAGCCAAATATGGGGCGTTATTTAACAATATATGTTTAAATGAAGGACTGCTTCCAACTTTTACAAATATATATATATATATATATATATATATACACTTTTATTTATTTAAGCATAAATAAATTTAATTGCATATAAAAAATAAATTACATTTATATAAATAAATATATATACTTAGTAAATGTAAATATTTATGTGTTTTCGATTGTAACTGCTAAAACTCTATTGCAGATTGTTTTATTATTTGACACATGGCTTTGAATAAACTGGACATATGTAACAGACATTCGTTCTTTCAACAGTTTTATCTCTATGATCCATTCGTTTGTTTTTATGTGAATGATGTTTCCATAGCTCATAAATGTGCTTATTAAGTAGTGCCAAGCAGCCACTATCACCGCTTCGTGGTCACCATAAATAACTATGTCCAGTGTAGATTTCAATTGCAAATACCATCACTCACATTTAGGAAAGAGAAGAATTGGGAATCAACTGGAAAGCATAATATGCAAACATAGTATAAACTGTGTTTATCAGTATACTTTACTTAAGCTAACGATAAATTATTTCAAACTTCCCTTTAGAGGTGATCACTTTGACACTGGTGTAAAATATTCCATGAGGAGCAAAACTACCGTCTTTTTCTGAAAATAAGACATCCCCCGAAAATAAACCCTAGTGTGATTTACGGAACACTTTGGAATATAAGCCCTACCCTGAAAATAAGCCCTAGTTAAAATAATATGAATAATATAATTATTTAAAAAAATGCTGTTGAATTTAGTAGGTATCTCTAGCTGCCCTAATATTTCAAAGAATTGTTTGGAACAAAACATTCCAAGAAATTTCTTGTTTACCTCTACAGTTCGTTTTAAGGAATGCACTACTTATTATAAAGTTCAATTTATCTTCAAAATACAATATATTGCAACAGTTTACATAGAGTGACGGAGCAAGTACAACGTTTGTGTATTTCACTTTTGTAAATCTGATTATTACATAGTACTTATTGTACTTGAAGCCCTCCTCCGAAAATAAGTCCTAGCACGTATTTTTGACCTAAAAAGAAACAAGACAGTCTTATTATTGGAAAAAGACAGTAATAATGCTCTCTTCTATTTAATCTTTACTAATAATATCTTGCATAGAGAAATTTTCATTTTGTACCAACCTGAATAAACTGAAAATATTCCTTTCTTTAATAAAAAAATTGTTACAAGCTTTACTAGATTAGTTATATAACAAAAATTACCCCTAGACTATTGTCATATCTTCGATATTTCTACATTAATATTTTAAATCATAGTGTTTTAGGAATCTACTTACCCTCTTTTTGAGAAAGCTATAAGAACCGTTTTAGCAAGATTTTTATCTGCGTCATTTTCATTTCTAAAGGATTTTTAAATATTTGTTACTATAATACTTTTTTTAGACAATCCATCATAGTATACTGGTAAATGACTTTTTGCGTTTAAAAACTATAACTTCCTACATACCATATGAATTCATTAAAATATCCCAGTTCTTGTTTATTAAACTTCTATTTCACTCCATACTCTTAAGAAATTTGGTAAACAAATTAAACAAATACGACACTACAACAAGAAGGAATTATTACTGTAGACATTTTTAATATTTGTAGCTATATTGTTCTTTGGAGTTATCTTAATTTTATGAACTATTTTTGTAAATGAATTAAATTGTTAAATATATTTGATGATTAGTTATTTAATTTAGGTTTACTTAGTTGACTTAGTTTGTTTGTTCTATAATTAGCAGATTATCATTAAAATAGTAGTTACTGAAATCATGAAATCTATCATAATGAGTCTATTTGATAATATAATTATAAAAAGAAAAACAAAAGGTGGCCTCGGTGAATTCTCACATGAAGCGCTATTATACCTAGAATTTCATTTTGATCTGTCAAACAGTACTGCTTTTATCCTGCCCAAAAATATTATGAATTAATCAAAACATAAAATTTTACATTTCATTTCAGAAAATACCTTTCCGGTTGATATAAAAATCAGAAATTTCTTCAATTATTTCATCCGTCGGTTTTATAATAATACCAAACTTTCAAAACTGTAGAGATGGTATTTAGGTCTCTAGGACAAAAATGTCCTCTAAAATCACATTTTGACCTTAAAGTGACATATTGGGAGCCAGATCAGTATCTGAACTGGGTAGGTCGGAGATTCGATACTCACCTGGTCCTCGATTTATTCAGTTGGGTGGTAAGTAAATCTGGTCGTCCTTCGGAGAGGACGTTAAACAGTCGGTCCCGAGCCTGTACAATATCAGGTGACTCGTTAAAGATGCCTTACTATAAATACACTTGAGTTAGGCAAAATTTAAGACTGCCAATATAGAATCAGCAGGTTATGTGGCTCGGTTGCCACAGGTAATGTGGTAACTAAAACGGTTGCCAATTAATAATGCGCTACAATTCCTTCCCCGAGAACAACACTAAAAAGTGAAAAGTTTGTAAGTGTGGTCATTGGAAAACAAGCAACAACAAACTGAAAGTGCCTTAGCCTTAATAATCAATACCAGATACTACGACTAAAACTTGTGGATCTGTGAAATTTGACTTTTTTATTATAGTATATTTTAATTAGTAATCTTAGAACTAAATCGTTGTAGTTATTAAATGTTTTTATTTTGAAATAATTTATTATTCTGTTGAGTAAAGATAAGTATAATGAGAGAATAAAAAAAAATACCGAAAATTTTGTTTAAATAAATAAGAAAACTCGAGGAGATATATAAACACTGACATATACAATTTTAGCGCCAACCTTTCACACAGAGGAACATGTTCGTTCCTGTCTCCGGTGGATTATCTCATACTCTATTTCTCTCTTTCATATTGGAAAGGAATAAATTGATACTGAGAGAAATCTTCCCGACTGTTATCCACTCGTGTCCACTTGATGTAAAAAAACAACCAAATCACAAGAAATAATCCAAATTTAGATAGTAACAATTTCATATTTCTACAATACATTTTCAGAAAAATAACATAATAAATTAATATTAAAATTTTTTTTTAACGAATTATTCGTTGTTTATGAATTTTCCTTTTTGTACCAAGTACCTGATTTTCTTACGGCATTCATATTTTTTTATGCA
Organism: Hermatobates lingyangjiaoensis; assembly: GCA_026182355.1. Taxonomy (NCBI): domain Eukaryota; kingdom Metazoa; phylum Arthropoda; class Insecta; order Hemiptera; family Hermatobatidae; genus Hermatobates; species Hermatobates lingyangjiaoensis. Next base: position 44,886 of record JAPFBL010000396.1, on the reverse strand, counting down.
TTTTTTATAATATATAAAATAATTAAAAATTCAAGATTTCCGAGAGTCAGGTGTTGTCCAGTGCCTAGAAGGATTACAATGTTTAAAGTTTGAACCTTGAATATGTCCGTGGTTTTATATAAACCCTGCTTTGTCCGCTAACACCTACTCGTCAAAGATCGCTAGTCTTGTATGCTTAGCAATAATAGATTTAAGATTCCCAATGCAACAATGTCACTAAAATTGCTGGATTAATACTTCTATAATTTCATTCATTATATAGTCTGAATACTATGACATTTATTCTACTCAAGAAAGTAGTTGTAAATTATCTTTAACACCATACGTATCTTTACCTGTCCATAAGTACCTTTATTGTATTTTAAAATATTTCTTAAGAATTGTTTAGAGTTGTTTTATCATTGAGCCTAAAACAGGCTACAGCCTAAATGTGAATATTACATTTATCTAACTAAATGTTAGATGTAAGAAACACAGACAGGAGACACCTGTCAGGAGTGGAAATATACTATTTTCAATGATTTTAGCAATACACTGTTTTAAGGAGGAATAAGAAGAAGGAATCTTACAGAGTAAAGTATTCACTGGCAGAACGCACAGTCATTACTCATAATCATTAATTATGAGTAAATAATTACTTAAGTAATGCTTTCATATAGCTTGTTTGAAGTTTGTAGTTTGAATGGTTGCAAAATATGGTTCACACTACATTGTTTAAACATTGTAAATGATTGTTACGTGATAGGCTTGGTATGTAACAGACAGAAAAAGTCTGCCAGTGATGCACATACAAAGGCATATTGACATACAATGTGAAGATGGTTGCTTACTTACACCTTGTTGGTGGCCGGCAGTCTCCTCGCTTTGGCCTGTTTCTCCTGGACCACACTCTCGGGAACTCTGACGCATGCTTCCCCGACAAAGCCCACTGTCACCGCTGCAACAAAAACACCTCAATCAGTCACAAATTTAAAGTCTTCACTTTAAAGTCTGGACACTTTTTCGTCAGTTTCAAAATAGAAAACATTCATTTCATGGTAATATCAAAATTTTTGTTCACTCACATCCTATTTATAAAAGACATAAACTTTGTATTTGTTATTAACACTCTTTGACAAATATATTTCGTAAATTTATTCAATTACAGTCTCAGTGTTAACAATGTTTGACTAAGAGATTAGACTGTATGAGCTGACTTCCTGTTATAATCCGAATAGAAGTCGGCCAAGCAACATATTTGATAAAGATATAATGATTAAAAAAGCGTAATATATATATATGTATCAATATTTCAAATAAACATGTGACATAACAATCAACTTTCAAACCACAATAAAAAATAAGAAAAAAGACTAACATCTTTCAAATAACATTTGACTCTTACGAAGACCGCTTGTTACGGTTGAAAGATCTTAGTATTTCTTCTCATTTGTTATTCTGGTTTGAACTTTGAGATATATATATATATACTTTTTCAATACAAATACCATCCAAAACGAACAAACGCTTGGGTCTCCACCATTTTTGTACCAGTGCGCTTAGTTTCCCTCTCTTATTCCCTCTGAAGACGGTTCAAACCAACAATTAAAGAGTGCAAGTGTGTGTTTTTAACTTCCCTATGTTTCTTTATATATATAGTTCAATGTACATAAAGAAACATAGAGAAATTAAAAACACAGACTTACAGTCTCTAATTTTTGGTTGAACCGTCTTCAGGAGAGATAAGACAGGGAAACCAAGCGCACTGGTACAGAGACGGTTGGAGTACCAGTGCGCTTCCCTCTTAAGAGAGTTTCCCTCTCTTATCTCTCCTGAAGACGGTTCAACCGAAAATTAGAGACTGTTAGTGTGTGTTTTTAATTTCTCTATGTTTCTTTATGTACATTGAACTGTATTTGTTCATATCGGATCGTATTTTCATCGAAAAAGTGTATATATATATATATATATATATATAAACTAGAATTTTCAAAAGAACACACAGGAAAGAAATCACTGACCTCACTACTATATTTCGATGTCGTCGTCGTCAAGAATAGATTGAATCGCTCCAAAGGCTGATAACGACTGGCTTGGCGTTCGAACCGAAGCTCTCAAACTGTGTAGCCAACTTTCCTATATATATATATAAATATATATAAATATATATATATATACAAAACTAAAATTTATCGGGACTCGGTCAGTTCTTCAGGTTCAAATTAAACTCCCATTGCCAACGTTTCAGTTTTTATTTAAAACCTTTTTCATAGGCAGAAGTATACATTTTGAAACAGAAAAACTAAGTATTACATTACAAATTATTTTACAAAGAAAAATAGTACGTGGATTTTAACAAAAACTGTAGTCTGAATGAACACGTGACACTGAACTGTCATATATATATAGACAGGTTTCGTTGAACACGATACCAAAAAAAAACACTATCGCCCGACCTTAGGGACGAGTTACGAGCAGAGAAGACCAAGAAGAGGAACGTTGTAAAATCAAAGATACTCACCCCTGAACTCCACCAAGCAGCAGAACTTAAACACCACCCAGATATCACAGTACGTAAAGCTGATAAATCCAACATGCTCGTCGTGATGGATAAGCAAGAATATAAAGAAAAACTCGATTTGGTACTAGCAGGCGGATCAAAATTCAGAAGGATCACAAGGGACCCAACCAAAACAAAAAAAAAAAATATCGTGTTCAACGAAACCTGTCTATCTGAGACTGCTGCCCAAGTATACCAATATATATATACAAGTTCGAGATTAACAAAGAGCAACACACAAAGTAGGGAAACACACTTACAGACTCAAATTTTCGGGTAATCCGTCTTCAGGAGAAAAGAGAATGGGAGACCAAGCACGTTGTAGACGCAACGGCAAGTAACCAACCCGGCAACCGCCAGCGCTGTCAACCGTACCCGGTCTTAAAGTATAGAATTAGGAGAAGATATAAACAGAAATTCAGATAAGCAGTACTGGTTGGGTAAAACTATAAATAGGTAAAACTAATATATATATATATATATATACCATGATAAACGAAAAATGGTTCGGCAGGACAGATAACACTTAAAATAAACAGTGACACATAGACTGAAACATAACAAAAAGACTCACTTTTCAATATTTCGACCGTAATGGCGGTTTCAGTCTATGTATCACTGTTTATTTTAAGTATTATATATATATGTAAAAATGTTAGATTGAATACACGCGACTCTGAAATCAAATAAATCATCCCAGCAATAATATATGAAATGTTTTAAGGCCTTTAGAAATACCTCGTTGTCAATGAACTTCAATTGATTTTCTATAGATATAAGGCAGTCTGTACAAGACCCATCCATAGCCTGCAACTCCTTTATTATGCTATGCATGCCAATTTTATTATGAAACAGCAATTTTCAAGAAACATGAAGATCCCTGCTCTAAATACACTTGAGTTAGGCAATAGTTAGGACTCCCAATGTAGTAAAATATCCATTATGTGGTATCAAAAAGGGCCAATGTTCAGCCTATGTGTGTACCCTCGTACACACTGCAACCTAACCTAAGCTAACCTAATGTGAGCTGGCACTTATGTTTCAGATGGCACGATATTTTCTAAGAAGTAAAATCCTAATAGAAAGCTGAAGACCATTGTTTGAAATGATAAGTCAAGTGCTTAAAATGCTCTGAATGTCACGGTTATAATTAGACTAATTACTGAGATTCTCGTAATTGATGATGTTCAAGAAGTCATTGAGGATTCTAAAAAATACATTTGACTTGGAAAAGCAAACGACGTCAAACAAATGGCGCCTCAAGTGAATCGCAAACATGACTTATTATTAGAGAGGCCTAGTGACTTGGAATTGGTCTTTTGCTTAGATAGACTAAGATGTTGTGAAAATAATTGTAATTTTAAGTTGAATTGTTACAGAAGGCTTACAGCAGAGGAGAAATACAAGGTCTGTCGATGACGAGCAGGTTAGAATGGATGACTTCGGAAAACAATGAGAGAAACTGGTAACGCCAACAAATTAGTCTTTAAAAATCCAAATATGACGCTCAGGAATACAAATTATTTCTACTGTTTTAGTTCATATTTTCAAAGTGAAAACGGCATACTCTAACATGTCATCTTTAAAAAATCTGGAGTGGCCTACACTCTACTTTACTATAAGTAACTCAATGTCAAATGTCTTGAGTATATAAAACATAACGTATTATTTAAGCATAACATAAATATCTAAATGGGATATAATTATTAGCATTGCATTCGTGAGGTAGTACAGATAGTGATTGAAGGACATATCAATTTATAAGCTTATTTTTGTACATCACAAATAATTTATTATTTGCAAATAATTTCATTAGTATAACTACAGCAGTAATATCATTTTTGAAAAACCAATGTGAACATTTCTTGAAACGAAATATTATCCTACAAGAGAACATGGCTATTGTTCAAATAGCCAGTAGATTTCTTACATCGTTTACTTAACATCCTTCTACATTGAATATTAATGTAAAATTTTCAAATTTAAAACAGTAAAATACCCTTTTTTTCTCTGAAAAACATCTTAAACAGCGAAGAAAATGTTGTTTTAAGGTGATTTGTTAATTAAAGATGTACGATAATTACAGTTATTAATCTCTAAACGAAAGATTTATATTTTGAATTATCTTTTACATTTTTGGTTTTTAACAGAATAATTATACTGGGAATTTTATGGCTTCTTAGTATTTAATAAGATCATTTTCCTTCCCCTTTGTCAAATAACATATATACGATTTTTTTTTTAATGAGTGTTATCATTTACCTGCACAATATTATTCCTCTTACATCTCTTATAAGTCAATAATATATTTTCATTTTTCCATTAGAAACATCAATTTTATCTCAGTGGATTCGCTCAAAAAATTTCTAAGTCAATGTAAACAATGTAAAAAAATACAAAAAATTTGACAAGTATAGCAGGTGATCTCTTAGTCTAGGATAAACAAAGAGTTTTTATATCGTTATTGCTCTTTTCCGTAATTGAAACTTCATGATTTTTTTTTATGAATTGCTAATTTGTCGTTCCATTTTTGGTCAAATTTTCATAATTTTTTAACGAGCCGTTTAGCGTCAAAAAAACATTTTCTGAAAACACAAATCGTACTCTAACGCCCCTTTAGCGAATGTAATTTTAGAAAAAAATATCTCAACTCATTGTCCATATAATGTTCTATTTATAGGCATAGTTTCATTCTTGTCCGTCAAACAGTATGGCTTGTATCGCTCTCACAAGGTTTGAGATTGATTTATAAGTCAAAATTTGTACATTTTATTGAAAAAAAAATATTTACTGTTGATATAAAATTTTGAATATATTTTTCGTTTGTTCCATTTGTAACCTCAAAGATAATGTCAAAATCTCAAAACTCTAGGGTTAGTAGTTTAGGAGAAATAAATGTTTTAAAAAAAACGGTTTTTGGCAAAAAAAGTGACTTTCCCATCATGCATAATTCTTCCCAAACAATAGGGATCTTCGTCTAAATGGGGCCCATTTTTGTGTAAAATATCAACTTGATCCATCAAAGATTCTGGACCGTAGCGTGGTAACAAGCAATGCTAACACACGCACCCACCCACGCACCCACCCACCCACCCACCCACCCCCACCCACCCCACCCACCCACACACACACAGACATCATCGTAAAAACTTCATAAAACGACTTCTGGGACCTCAAAACATGTAATTCCGTCAAAATCTCGAGATCGAATTTTTTCACGATCACTATACTTTACTTATAGTAAAGTAAAAAGTGTATAAAATAAATATATTTTCAATTTTAAAATTTTTTTAAAAAATTATCCCCTGGGCTACATAATAGCAAATAATATTATTTATCATAATGTTTTTTTTTAAAAAAATATTAGTGATTTTAAGGTTATTTCTATGTCTGTTACTTAATAATTTAGTCCTTCAAAGTTCAAAATAGAGTAACTTGTCGAGTTTCACCACTGACCCATGAGGTATTTGTCAATCTTCCCTAATACTTCTGGTAACAACAGTGGTATGTATGGCACCGTTAGGGCAGTTCTAGTTGTTCTGATAATGTTTCATCCATTTGTTTTGAAATCGTATCTTATAATCTTAATCATCTCCCGTTATAGAAGACTTTTTTCCAGTGTCTTTAAATAAATAAAAGTGGTGAAAATATTAACATTATTCACAATGCTATTGTCTAGAAAGGTTGTGGAAGTGAGTTAGGTATGACGTTTAAAAGAAATAGAGCGGCTAAAAATATTCAAAATAATTAGTAGAAATATCTAATAAAGGTTCTGCATAGTGTCAAATAAAGACGTCTTTTTGATCATTTGAAGTGTCACTTCAAGCTCAGTTGTTAGTGTTTTGACAGAGTAACTGTCCACTTCGGTTTTTATGAAAAGTTGTATGTTGTATAGTTCTCTAGTATCTGGAGAAATATAGATTAATTTTAATTAAGCACTCATTTTGATATTCATAGAAAATGCGTTGTTATATAACATTTTATAAGAGAGTGTCTTGTGTAACATTGTGTTTTGAATTAATCATTATTCCGAAGTATAGACCTTTCCCTGTTCTTATTGTGTCGTTGGTAGGCATCAAGAAGATAAAAGTTATAATGTTTTTCTGTTTTTTGCTTTTTTTGAGCGGGTTCAGATTAGAGCAGTCCCCATTAGCGGGACTTGAGCCGCGAGACAAGGTCAGCGCCCGCTAGCGACAATGCCAGAGGGTAGTTTTGCCTTCACTAGGTCGGTGATGTGTACCGAGGCTGGTTGCTGCAATGCAGCTGCCTAAGTTTCTTACTACATACCCTCCTATCGACTCACTTCAATTCGCAGCCCTTAATATCTCTTACCACAATCCTAATAACTTTCATTGCAGTTGCCAGATAATTTGTAAATTTAGTTTCAAATTATTAAGTTTCAACAATTTATCTTTGTATTATTACTCGGGAAATACTATCAACAGTGCAATTTAACACTTCAAGAGGAACTTCAAAAAAAAAACTACGAATCAGTTATCAAACCACAATTCTACAGTAAATCAATCCATAAAATACCGGATTACAGAAATCAATAAAAGAAAGGTCTAAAGCCATTGATTACTATTGACCCAAGTTATACGTATAAATTTTGTTTTTGACAAGCCTCCTTGTCATATCTGGTACATAATGTAGATATTTTACATAAATATTGATATAGGGTAAATGGATAAATCAAAATTTCCACACACAAAAATGATTTATCCATTTACCCCAATATCAGTTACCACACAATTATGGATTCATAACTAAAGAGATAAAAATTCATATTACATTCTCAATATGATAGTAAATCCACCTGTCCCTATAATTATTATAGGTATATATATATTATATTTTATTATATGCATGAAATAATAAAATGTCATGTATATAGCAAAAAATAACCTGCCGAAAGAACTACATTATATAAACTAAAGCATACAAGTTGAAACCTGGATAATATGTAACTGAAGACGGTTCAGATTGTATAGTAACAACTATAAATAGCCAAAAGAAGAAAGAACTGCTGAAACTCTTTGACAGCATATTTTTGAGGGACTCATAATCTTTTTCTAAAAAAGTTGATTGAATATAGGCCCTACTGAGTCTGCAGCAAGTAAGCGGCATGTCTGAAGGCTTTACGTCCCTTCCAGGGTACCCTCTATACAAAAACTTTACATTTTCCAAATACGTAAATCTAAAGTCAGAGCAAACTACAAAGTCGAGTTCTCAATTGTTGTAAAGGCACTTTGAAGACTGACTCTTATATAAATATTTCCCTAGGTTTTCTTTGTATGAGGACATCAAGAGTAGAGTTTATACAAAAAGCGACATTTTAGAAAACCAGTTTTCGAATAGTAATTTTTCCAGAAAACCTGTTTTAACCGGTTTCGAATTTTTATAAGAAAAATTTTTGCTCGAATATTCTGTAATCTATAGTTACAGAAAATTTTTGCCCTTTATTCTTCATACAATTTAATTCATTTATTATTTTTATTCATTAGTTTTATTTTTTATAGTTTCATAAAACTTATAAATAAGTTTCATAACTCTAGAATTAATTTGTGGTAAGCAATAATTTCGTTGTTGCATTGACTCTCGTATGAACGAGCTATTTGTTATGCAATTAATAGATAGTCCATCCAATGCAGTAAGCTTTGATACAATTTCTTCTAAACTAGTCATTTTCACAAAGTTAAGAATGCAGGGCTGTGTACTGTTTGTCAACTCGGGCCAGCATCACATGATTTTTTTCTCTTGTTTGTAAACAGTAAGCATTTTATTGCAGTATAAATAACGGGCTTTTTCTTTTTCTACTTTTTTGAAATAATTTTACGTCTGACATTTAGGACAACAAAGATATAAAAAACATAAATAAAAATTTATATTTTTTTAATATTAAAATGTGTTAAATGCATGCATATTGTTAATACCACTGAGGTTAGTATGATTTATATTAGAAATAGGTAAAACCGTCATACCTCGTAACATGATCATGGAGTAGTTGGAGCGCTTTCGGATGTTGTCCATCTTCGATCGCAACAAACCTACTGATGGACAACGTCCAAAAGCGCTCCAACTACTCCATGATCATGTTACGAGGTATGACGGTTTTACCTATGTCTAATATAAATTAAAATATATTACCTGCTTACATTTTGTATATTATCATCTATATCAAATATCGGTCCGATATGATTCCAAGAACCAAACCGCTTGCAACAGCGTTTTCATCAATCTGGTATATTTGTCATTTTCAAATTTTTTTTAAGTGTTATTCATATATTGAAAGGCGATACTTTCTACTAAAAACTGGTTTTCGAAATTCATAATTTTAATAATAATAATAATAATAATAAATTCATAATTAAATCCGGTTTTTAAAAACCGACAAACCCTAATGAAGAGAAGGAGAAGTCCCTTCTCAGAAGCAGTCTGTTTGTTTTATTAGCATACGGAGAGAAAGTATATGATAATGATAAATAAAACATAAGACCATTATAAAGTAGAATAAAAATAATTAGAAAAAGGAACTAATGATTGTATTGTTACGGAATAAAGGAAGAAGAAAGCAAATGAAATGTCGTTAGAACAACCCAATCAAATTTAGTTTAAACATTTCAATGCAACAAAAATTCATACAGCATTTTCAAAGAAAGGATTTAAAAATATGTGTGCAAAATTTAATGTCTATTTGACTTTTAACTATTGCTTTTGGAAGGTGTAATTAGCATCATATGAATACGAGAAACCTTTGATCACATTCTATCTGAATACAAAAACATCGCTTTGAAGGGATAAAGATACAGTTATGCTTTTTTAAGAAATCATAACTAAAACAAATAGATCACACAGATACTACTGTAAGAAAAAATATGAATTTCTATAAAGAAATTAAAATCTAAAGCTGTTTTTAAATTTTACAAATATGAGATATTGTAGCGGTGTAGACTAGTCCAATGATTCTTATGCTGTCAGTTTAATCCTAATCACATGTCAGATTTGTGTAGATGGTTAGACGAAAGAACTAATTACTGATTCTCAAACTCAGAAAGCGGTAGTGGTTCATCTAAGACCGAAATTATTATGTCTATTCTATTGAACTTATTTCTATTTACTTACTATAATTTAAATAATAATTATTAAATTAAATAAATTATTTATTTATTTTATTTACTGTTTCAGACTAACTTTTTTTAAATATATATTCTTGAATATACGTAGTATAGATTCACACAATTCCAGTACATGTGATGATAAAATTGATTGACTTTCTTTGCTCAAGAAGAGAAAGTTTATGCATATCTTAAATTAGTTTTTATTAAAATTAAATATTTTAATAATAATTAATTTAATAATATTAATATAAATATTTTAATAATAATAATAACAATAAGAAATCAGCAAAGCTGTGGTCGCGTGGTTGTCACTTCGATCTCGACTGGATGTTCAATAATAATTAGTTTTACACAATCACTTTTAATGATTTAATATTATTCATATACTAGCTGATCTACCCGGCGGAAACCCAGCAAAGTTATGTCAATAGTTAATATGTTCAAGTTAAATTATGTTAAGGATTGTGTTTACACACACAAATACAAATACAAACAGTGCTTGAATTTATATATGTACATGTTGATTTTAATATTTCTAAATCAATTTGTATGCTAGATCTACTCCCTTATAAGTGTCAGTTATTTAGAAACACAACTGATCATAAACATCTTCAAGTAAGATATCATCGATATACTCGTATAATAACTTATCTTTTCCTTGTATCGGGTAGGGCCGACACTAATTAATAATAATTTAGTAATAATTTAATATTTTAAACAAATATTTTTTTATTTCTTCATCCAATTTTCTTCTTGGTTCTTTTAGATTCTTTTCGTCTAGCAATCTACAATATCTATTGGTCAACTTCTGCCTTTCGATAAGTTTTTATAAGTCCTGCCCTTGTATCATAAAAAAGTATTTTATACAAATACATAAATCCGTCCTACGTCATATATCTAATTGAAGAGAGAGGGCTTGCAATGTTAGTGAAGTAGATAGCACAACGCGGAAGTTGAGACAGATTTATGTATTTGTCCATATATGCAAACTTCTGAGCTTACAGTAACCTTATTTATCAAAAGTGATCATATTATTGTTACTGCTGTCTGCAGATATGCAGAGCTGTTTAGTTTGGAGACTGTTGAATGTTGATTCAGACTTCAATGTTGTTACATTCCTGGACAATGAGGAGTTAGTTGACTGCAGTGGAGACTTTCTTTTGAGCAATCAGTAGTCAAGTCGTGCTATTTTGTCAGATTAATGTTTATTACTACTTAATCTTAAATATTTTTTAATGGAGCTTTGCATAGTTGGCCCTAACAAATAGTTTCCACATTCCAGTCTCCTAGATCAGGGGTGTCAAACTCATTTCGGTCTGGAGGCCGAATACAGCTTAATCTGATCTGAAGCGGGCCGTGCTAGCAAGCTAATTACAAAATTACAATAGAACTAACAATAAGTCAACCTTTTTCTTTGTATCAGTCACTAATGCTAATAATTAGTGCTAAGAAAAAAAGTCAATTATAAAAATCTTTATTAAAATCCGACACTCTGCATCCACTATTTTCTATTTTGACTCAGATATTTCGCTGGCCAAGGTGCGACGACAAAGGAAAAGTGGATAATACAGCGCGTACTAAAACACTGGTGGATAGTATAAGAACTGCAGGTTTTTAAGCAAATTAGAGTAAATTGATTTTTTTTTTTACAATAATGCAGATTTATCCCCCGGGCCGGATTGAACCCCCAGGTGGGCCGGATCCGGCCCGCGGGCCGTATGTTTGCCACCTGTGTCCTAGATAGTCAGAATGTCGTTTCCCTCCCCCTAATTTCCGACTTAGTCCCTTTGTAAAATTGAATTATAAACAATATGGAAATATTACTAGCAATATTTTTTATTTTTTTTTCCTAATTTAAATATACACCTCGAAACTTTACATGGATTATGATTATAATATAGTTTTATAAAATAAATTCACTATAACATCGGTAATACAATCCAAACTCGACACAATACAGGTTCAAAGTAGAAGAAGAGTAAAACAAAGAATAAAGAAACAACTTACAAAACTGGAATTTTGGGGCAATTTGTCCGTTTTTCTTTATGAGAAAAGGCAGAATGAGACCGAGCACGCTGTAGACGCAACAGCAAGAAATCCTCCTCTCTTTTCTCCTGAAGAGTTTGTATGTCTTTTTTTACTCTCTATGTTAGTCTTCTTCGATTATAGAATAAATGTTACTTGACGGATATATATCATTTTAATAAAAATATTTTTTTTTTAATATATTTAAAAGGACAAAAATTATAAACTTTCCTAACCCTGTATACTTACTGTGGTCACAACTCACCCCCTGAAAATCTAAAACTCCTCCTTAGGCGTAAAATTCATTCCCATTGAGAACCTGCTCTCCTAGAGAGTATCATCTCATTGAAGTTGTCTTCATTAGTGAGCAGTCATTCCTTAACAAGCTCAGGTTAAATACCTGAGTATTATATACATCCCTGGTCAACATTTGAAAACAGCTTATCCAAGAAATAAGTTATGAATTTAGCTCACACTCAATCTGCATTCTGTTCTCAAGTAAACAATTACACTCCTCGTATAGTGAAGGACTTTTCTAACGTAGTGTAATTACTTATTATGTGGTATTTACCCATTGTAGGGTAAAAAGTTAGTGAAATGGTCTCCACATGTAAAAATTTAATGGTATAAATAACGCGTTTCGAACACGTAGTGTTCTTCCTCAGACATTAACTAAAAAATACAATGACACTAGAGAGTTATCTGTAGTATACAGTAAATAGTATAAGTATATATACTATATAGTACTGTATACTATATATATATATCAATGATTAAACCACAATAAGAAATGGGAAAACAAGACTAAGATCTTTCAACCGTAACAAGCGGTCTTCGTCAGAGTCAAAAACCAAACTGGGTTGGCTCAGTTGGGTTTTTGACCCTGACGAAGACCGCTTGTTACGGTTGAAAGATCTTAGTCTTGTTTTCCCATTTCTTATTGTGGTTTAATCATTGATATATATATATAGTATACAGTACTATATAGTATATATACTTATACTATTTACTGTATACTACAGATAACTCTCTAGTGTCATTGTATTTTTTAGTTAATGCCTGAGGAAGAACACTACGTGTTCGAAACGCGTTGTTTATACCATTAAATTTTTACATGTGGAGACCATTTCACTAACTTATATATATATAGTATATTACAGTTCAATGTACATAAAGAAACGTAGAGAAATTAAAAACACACACTTACAGTCTCTAATTTTCGGTTGAACCGTCTTCAGGAAGATAAGAAAGGGAAACCAAGCGCACTGGTACAGAGACGGTTGGAGACCAACAATGTTGCCACATACGCACCCGGTCACAGAGAATAAGGTAGACAAGAATCAATTTAAGATTAAATTAAAATAGGAATATGAAAATACCAGTGCGCTTGGTTTCCCTTTCTTATCTCTCCTGAAGACGGTTCAACCGAAAATTAGAGACTGTAAGTGTGTGTTTTTAATTTCTCTACGTTTCTTTATGTACATTGAACTGTATTTGTCCATTTCGGATCGTATTTCATCAAAAAAGTGTATATATTATATTATATATATATAGTATACGTGTATTATACTATATATAAGTATCAATGATCAAACCACAATAAGAAAATGGGAAAACAAGACTAAGTTGGGTTTTTGACTCTGACGAAGACCGCTTGTTACGGTTGAAAGATCTTAGTCTTGTTTTCCCATTTTCTTATTGTGGTTTGATTATTGATTGTTATTTCACGTGTTTATGTGAAATCTTTTTATATATAAGTATATATAGTATAGTATACTATAAGTAGAAGAGAGTAGATTACTCTCTAGTGTCATTGTATTTTTTAGTTAATGCCTGAGGAAGAACACTACGTGTTCGAAACGTGTTGTTTATACCATTAAATTTTTATATTTGGAAACCATTTTATTAGCTTTTTACCCTACAATGAAGGACCTTTGTCTACTAGGTTCTCATTTCTTCAACTATGAGCTCTGGATGGTTCCAGTTCAGACCTGAATCCAAATTGTCCAAAAGAAATTTACCTATCCTATATCCAGAGCTTTTACATACGTTAAAATGTAGAAATGCAATATGATTTGAGGCGGAAATCTATTAAAAAGATCACTTTACAGCCAAAGAAGACAAAAGTATCAGTCCGTTTGAATCTTCTCTTAGATCTAGTGCCAAACTCTTCAAGATTGAACACCCAAGTATCTTCATCAAATGTATTCACGATATTTCATCGTTATTACTTTTTGTGACATTTGACCAAGTATCACTAATAATTTGATAGCTCTTGACCTACATGAATATACTAAAAACAACTCTTTCACATGAGGGATATATTCTATTGGACAAGACTTCCTAACCTTCTCCTTTTCAGTAGTACAATAACTTAACAGTTGGAGGACTGTTAATTACGACGTTCACTTTAGTCTTCGCTCGATTATTTAACAACTACATTTAAAGATCAAGGCTGCTGTGAAAAACTTGGGTTTTGTTTTTGCTGGAGGAATATTTTTTCTTGGTCAGTTCAAGTGACAATGTGCTGACAAACCCCCATCTGGCTCGCTAGTAAGACCCTTACAGGTATAAAGTCAGCACTCGGTGCTGAGTCAATGAACTGTCCTCCTCTGACTTATCTTTTAATTTATTACTTCCTCACAAAAACAGAACGTGTCAGTTTGGATGTTATTTCTTCAACATTTTTCGTTCTTTCCTACCTAAATAACAAGATTTCACAATTTAAAAACATCTTATCTTGTTTCTGATTTGCTACTGTGGTTTGGACGTTGATTCCTCAGGGAGATACCTAAATAAATATATCCATGGCGTAACTTCCTTACATATATACTTTTATGTATTATATTGATATATCAGCTGGACTACTGATAGTACAAAAAACTAATTTATGATACATATGTAATTCTCCATTTGAATAAATGGAGTAGCAAGGCATTTCATGTATACATTATCTGTGCCAACTTTGTATTATTATTATTCTATGACACTGACTTAAGACGAAAAACATGTTTACTTACAAAAAAATGATATTATTATAATGTAAAAATAAGAATTATTGTCAAAAAAGTGTAATTAATGCTTGTAAAACAAAATGGAACATGCTGCAATAAAATTAAGAAAAAATCTGGAGTGGCCTACACTCTACTTTACTATAAGTAACTTAATGTCAAATTTCTTGAGTATATAAAACATAACGTCTCATTTAAACATAACGTAAACATCTAAATGGGATATGATTAAATGGAGAATGAAAACATTAATTTTTTTGGAAACAAATTTGCACAAAACATGTAAATAACAAGAATTGTCTAAAAGATCTATTCAATAAAAATTGCTTTTCTTTTCATCTGTCAAAAAACGTATATTCAAATTTACTCTGAGCGAGTGTTACCTTTTTCATGCTGCTGTACTCTGTTATAAGGTTGCCTTGAATGTATATTGAGAAAACAAATTATAGTAATTATCAAGTTTTCCATACTCCATTCAAAGTCAAAATCGGCTATTCAGTTTAATATAAAGCTTTTATAGCTGGAAGTTTCTAATTTTTGAAAATAATAAATATCAACTATTAGACTAGAATAGTGAAAAAACTGGATATTCGTCAACAAATATAAATCCTCTTTCTTGAGGAAAGAGTCCATTCCTCACATTTTAATATCATGGTAAGATACTACAATTCACAAAGATGAAGAAACTATAACTGTTATTAAGTTTTGCTCAAGAGTGCAATATATAGATTTATTAAAGCAGTTTATGAGACAAATCCATCATACCATGGAAGACAGAGGAAATTAATTTATGTTCGTTGGCGGTGATTTTTTACATGTAATAATATTATTCCTCTTACAACTCTTATAAGTCAATAATATATTTTCATTTTTCCATTAGAAACATCAATTTTATCTCAGTGGATTCGCTCAAAAAATTTCTAAGTCAATGTAAACAATGTAAAAAAATACAAAAAATTCGACAAGTATAGCAGGTGATCTCTTAGTCTAGGATAAACAAAGAGTTTTTATATCGTTATTGCTCTTTCCCGTAATTGAAACTTCATGATTTTTTTTTATGAATTGTTAATTATTTGTTCCATTTTTGGTCAAATTTTCATTATTTTTTAACGAGCCGTTTAGCGTCAGAAAAACATTTTCTGAAAACACAAATCGTACTGTAACGCCCCTTTAGCGAATGTAATTTTAGAAAAAAATATCTCAACTCATTTTCCATATAATGTTCTATTTATAGGCATAGTTTCATTTTTGTCCGTCAAACAGTATGGCTTGTATCGCTCTCACAAGGTTTGAGATTGAATTATAAGTCAAAATTTTTACATTTTATTGAAAAAAAAATATTTCCTGTTGTTTTAAAATTCTGAATATATTTTTCGTTTGTTGCATTTGTAACTTCAAAGATAATGTCAAAATTTCAAAACTGTAGGGTTATCAGTTTAGGAGAAATAAATGTTTTAAAAAAAACAGTTTTTGGCAAAAAAAGTGACTTTCCCATCATGCATAATTCTTCTCAAACAATAGGGATCTTCGTCTTTATGAGGCCCATTTTTGTGTAAAATATCAACTTAATCCATCAAAGATTCTGGACCGTAGCGTGGTAACAAGCAATGCTAACACACGCACCCACCCACCGACCCACCCACCCACACACACACAGATATCATCGTAAAAACCTCATAAAACGACTTCTGGGACCTCAAAACATGTAATTCCGTCAAAATCTCGAGATCGATTTTTTTCACGATCACTATACTTTACTTATAGTAAAGTAAAAAGTGGAATATCGTTTAAAAATGGACAAGGCAAGATTTCCAAAGTGAACTGTATAGCACACATTAATTAATAGTTTAACACAATTAAGTCGCAACTTTTTGCTTTAATCTAATTGTTCTTAATCCATCTTTTGCTTAAGATTATTAATTATTAATAAATTAATTAATTAATCAATTGATTAATTTTAATTAAATTAATATTCTTCTTAAGAGTAATATATATTATTGTAATAACTTCATCTATATTGCTGGTTTGGTTATCTTCCTTAGTTACTTTACGTATTACTTTTATTTTTCGTCAATAATACATAAACTTAAGGTTATATAAGTTTATATGATAAACTTAACTATATAAGTTTTATATGACCTCTACAAGGTTTCTAACAGAGCATTAGTTAGACAACCTAAGCCAACCCTTTATTATTTTAGCTGCTTCCTTTGGAAACAAACTTCCTTGGCGTCAGAATTGGGCTTTTTTTAAAAGTACTTTATATGAACAATTTTTTTTGTATTTATTAAATAACTGTTTCAGTAATTGTAATCAAAAATACGGAGATTCTGTCATTGTATTTGTTATTTATATAATATATATTAATAATATAAATAACTATTCTGGCTTCTGGCTATATTAATATACACAACACATTCAATAATATATCGACCGTTTGATAGAATAGGTGTATTATCTAATTGGGATTCGGTCAATTTTCTAGGTTCAAAAATCAAACTCTCTTTGCCGACGTTTTGGTTATATTTTAAAACCTTTTTCATATTCAGAAATCATATCACAACATCCAACATATAAACTTAATGAACATGGATTGTTACAACTTATCAATATTACAAGGAGAAGTATTTCAGAGATACATACAACAAAATAACTTACAGAAGTAAGAATTTTTTGACTAAGAAAAAAGTCAATATTTTATTTATTAGTTGTAACAATCCATGTTCATATTGTTTAATGTTGGGTGCTGATATATGATTTCTTATTATCCATTGTTTGTAGGCCTATCAAAAAGGTTTTAAAATAAAACCGAAACATCGGCAACGAGAGTTTGATTTTTTAACCTAGAAAATTGACCGAATCCCGATTAGATAACACACCTATATCAATATATTTAGCATGTACATTTATGAAAATGTACTTTTAGGTTTAATCTTAAGGAAACTTTTAATGGTGAAGTCCAAATAAGGAATGTATTTAATTGATAAGAATATGAAACAAAAATTCAGAACACAGCATTCGTTTGGAAAATAATAACAACTAAAACCTTTAGCAGCACTGCTGTAATACAACTAGAGCTACCCTAACAAACAGCCAAAGTTTGCAGTGAAGTAAATGAGACTGGTGTAACGTCACATACCCATTTATGTTTGTATCTACAGCTTTTTCAGAATTCCAGCATATTTAGAGAAACTAGTCAGAAAGATATTATTATCATCTAGTCTAATGGCAATAAAATGTGTAAAATATGGGGAATTTATAAAAAGAAAGCTCGTAAATGATTACACAAAGAACTTTACAAGATACCCATTTCTGGGACAGGTTGATGAAGAATCTCTGGGTTAAGGTCCTGCACAAGTGATGTTACCTCTGCTGCTATAAAGTATGTAACAAAAGTATGTTACAAGATCAACCCTATGATTAGTTTTTCTAATTTTGTCCTTTTTTATAGTATCAGAGGACACATTTTTTAGGAGTAGATGACATAAGCGACAATATTTTCGTACCCTTAAAAAGCGTGTCTTTGATACTGACATAATAATTGGAATTCAAATACCGAATGTAAATCTCTCTGATAGGTGCTGTAAAGAGACTCCTGACTTGACCGTATAATAAAAGTTAACATCTATTTTGAAACTTTTAAATTTGTTTTAGAATGCCTCTAAATAAATACAAAATAAAATAATTTTAAATGCTGTAACTAATTAAGAATTATATTAATTTTTTAATTATTTATGATTTTGAAGCTATGCTTACTTCAAATATGAAACAATAATCCATTCACGAATAACAATAAAAGATATATTATAGATAGACTATAATCCTTCTTGTTCAACTTCAAGTGTGTTAAACTTAACGAGAAATATAATTAACTGCATATATTTTATAAAACGGCACCTAGAAATTCAATCAAAAAGCTTTAAAATGCACAAATGCTTAGATCTTATTAAACACAAGTAGGAACAATAAAGAACTTCTTAGGAATCGTTGCTTTATCAGAAAACCTGCAAGGAATAATTAAAAAAACAAAATTTAAGCAATTGTACAAAAGTAACTGTAAATAGTTTAACTTTGAAAAGTTATAAATTTACCAGTACAATTGTTGTTAGTTTTAATCATACATTTGAAAGGATTAAAGTTGTAATGTGTAACCACCTTGAGTCAATTGTCAGAATAGTTTTATAACAAAAGTTAATATATTGAGTTGAGTTTTATAAATTTAAATCATTTTGGTCATTTATCATAATAACTAATAAACAAACAAAATAACACCCCCCCCCCCCCCTCATATTTACTACAGATATAAGATATTACTTTTTTGTCTAATACTACTCTTATAATAAAATGAGGTCATGAAATGTTCGCATTAAGACTACGCCGAAGTAGGATTGCATTAATTATAATTTCTCCATTTTTTCTATTCCATTTTCTAAAAGTACCATTTAAAACTGTAGAGTGAAACCTTTAAGAAAATATAAGACCAAAAAAAAGAAAAGGTGAAAATTGAAATGATTGATTGACAAAAGCGTTAAACCACAATGCCTCACTTGAAGTAAATATCTTTTATTTCCAGGGAATTAGAAGAAGATGACTGATGCAAGGTGTATTAACCAAGTTGTATTAAATACATGAAATCAAAAAAGAAATCTTAACTTATTACTGTTTTAAGTTGTTTATGATTTTTGAAAAGCTATTAAATTTATTTTTGGCGTGATAAAGATTAAAGGCAACAAGGCTGAATGGGCTAAGGCAGCAGTTTACTTAAAATGCCTCAGGGAAAAACAAAATCTCATCAGAAAAAACAACTTGTCTAAGTGAATTAACTTTAAACAGCACAGCATTATCTTTAATGTAGTTCATAAATATTTACAGATTAAAATTAAAGAATTCTCTGTTCTTTTATTGGAATTAAGTTAATATTCTTCGATAAATACAAATTGGTGTAATCAATAACGCTATATTAATTTTTTAACAGTTTTTCATTCTAACGTAGTGCAATCAGTTATTATGTGTTATTTACTCATTGTAGGGTAAAAAGGCAATGAAATGGTCTCCACATATAAATATTTAATGGTATAAACAACGCGTTTCGAACACGTAGTGAACACTACATGTTCGAAACGCGTTGTTTATACCATTAAATTTTTATATGTGGAGACCATTTCATTACCTTTTTACCCTACAATGAGTATTTCATTTTCAAATGGATACACGCCTGATAAATTGAACTCTTCAATTAACGTGGTAATAAAATGCAAGTATACTAAATACCGAAGAACTTGACAAAGAGCAGATCACGAGAGGGTGAGACAAAATTAGCGAGTCAAGCCAGTTTCTTTCACTCGAAAGACAAAGTACAAACCTGGTGTGAGATAACCTTGTTAATTTACTTTAGCAAGAGTTTAGTCAGCTAGTCATGGGGTCTGAGGTTTCAACAGGTTTACAGAGCTCTAGGATCCCCAAGTGCATTTTAGAAGCTACATTGACGACACATACGAACATCTGAAGACACACACGTCACAATGTGAATATGTGTGTGTGTGTGTGCATTAGTAAATGTGGTTTTAAAAGTGTTGTAGACAACTACAGTTCAAACCACTGGAAATATATCAAAGTCATATTAAACCCGAATATAATCTTTATAATGTGGATGTTTTGCATAGTTTTTGGCAATTTTTACCGAACAACTAACTGAAGAAAAATAATGTATTATAATCATAAAATTGATATTAGCCTCAAATAAAAAAAAATACAATTACAATCTTTTCAATTTTATCTTAATTACCTGTGCAATCTGTTATAGTGTGGTATTTATTCATATTTGGAGATTTCAAAAATTACGTTTCCACACACACACATGTAATATGAAATGGTTAGTGTTGTATTGAAAATATAAAATCCCGATCCAGATGGTGTTAATAATCCTAGTAGCTGTTAGGCCTGATGAAAATACTAACTCTTTTGCAAAAGAGTGACTAGATTATTTATATGTTTGAAGACCTGGCATCACTGGACTGTTATCAAAAAAACACTGATTTGATTTCACAATGCTTCCAATAATAATGGAATTGTAAAAGTAAATCTATAATAACATTATATAGTTGCAGACATTTATTGACTTATGGAAATAGAAGCAGTTGAACTATTTCTATTATTGAAGGGACGTAACTTCTAACCTGTATATTGGCAGTCGAAGGGGAATGATATAACGAGATTTTCGTCAATGACCTGATCTGAACCACAAACCCGAAATCCAACCCTTTGAGATGGGTTTGACTTGGGGCAACAAATCACTTAAGCCTCCACCGGGACCCTTGAAATATTCAGTGTGACCCGGACCAATTGTATGGGAGTTGCTTTGAATCAGAACAGCTGGTAATTTATCGTAATATAAATGTTACGATTTAGTTACACTCAACTAAATAAATGTTCCCATCAACTAGATTGTAATTACACTGACAATCGACTGAAAAGGAGTTATGAATTACCATAATTTATAGAACTGTGCTCCAGTGTTGAGAGTTACTGTTTGCCCTAAGACAGGTAAGGTGATAAAACTGATCGACTTTGAGGTCATGTGTCCAAATTAACTGTTATAATATGCAGTAGAACCTCGTAGTACGAGCGCCTCATTGTACGATCGATTCGCTTTACGAGGTGCCAGTCGTAAGAATTTTCGTCTCATACGACAGGTGAAACTTCGTAGTACGCACGCCTACGAAACATATACAGAATGTTTCTATCTATTTATTACCATTTCACCTTTTCTGTTTAAAAAAATAAACTTAAAACAAGGTTGTTAACCATACTATTTCATATTATTTTCAATACGAAAAATTACTTCGTTATACGAGTAAACCACAATACGAGCTTGGTCTAGGGAAGAATTACACTCGCACTGGGAGGTTATATTGTATTGTGTTTAAACCTATCAATTTTATTTACTACTCTCTTTCATGATCTTAAAACCTTAAAGGAAATTCACGACCTCTAGATGAATTCATGACCACTAACTCATACAGTATACAAGTATACAGCACTTTTGTTAAGTACTATCCACTTGTTGAGAGGTTTGGTGTATCACACAAACCTACTCTTGCAATGCCTACAGCCACCATGGAATGCTGTTTTAAACATGGACTGTGCCTGATCACCATCAGGTCAGTAAATAGAAATCGAAGATATAAAAAACAGTTTGGCAGCCTCACTCCACAGATAACAAGTATTGTCATCTGCTGGTTGCGGGATCCTCACAAGGTGCAATGAACTGTTTTAGTACACAACTACAGTGTCACATAGATCCCAAACACATTTGATTCGTAATTGTCTACCAAAAGGCTATAAACTATCAAAAAAACTCCTTAAATACAAAAATATGTCATTGTAGGGTAAAAAGTTAATGACATGGTATCCACATATACAAATTTTAATGGTATAAACAACGCGTTTCGAATACGTAGTGTTCTTCCTCAGGCATTAACTAAAAAATACAATGACACTAGAGAGGTAGCTATAGTATACAGTAAATATAGTACAAATGAGCAAATTATATAGTAATATTTGTATATTTACTGTATACTATAGCTAACTCTCTAGTGTCATTGTATTTTTTAGTTAATGCCTGAGGAAGAACACTACGTATTCGAAACGCGTTGTTTATACCATTAAAATTTGTATATGTGGATACCATGTCATTAACTTTTTACCCTACAATGAGTAAATACCACATAATAAGTGATAGGACTACGTTAAAATTAAAATATGTTTATTAATATGTTTAAGTTTATTAATAAATATAAATATGTTTATCTTAAGCTGGAATGAACTTTAGTTTCATTTAAGTAACATAAAATGTTACACTTTCTCATTTTAGGGTAAAAAAGTAAATGAAATAGTCTCCACATATAGGAATTTCATAATATAAGCACGTAGTGTTCTTCTTCAGGCATTAACAAAAAAAAAAATCTGGAGTGGCCTACACTCTACTTTACTATAAGTAACTCAATGTCAAATTTCTTGAGTATATAAAACAAAACATAAATATCTAAATGGGATATAATTATTAGCATTGCATTCGTGAGGTAGTACAGATAGTGATTGAAGGACATATCAATTTATAAGCTTATTTTTGTACATCACAAATAATTTATTATTTGCAAATAATTTCATTAGTATAACTACAGCAGTAATAACATTTTTGAAAACCAATGTGAACATTTCTTGAAACGAAATATTATCCTACAAGAGAACATGGCTATTGTTCAAATAGGCAGTAGATTTCTTACATCGTTTACTTGACATCCTTCTACATTGAATATTAATGTAAAATTTTCAAATTTGAAACAGTAAAATACCATTTTTTTCTCTGAAAAACATCTTAAACAGCGAAGAAAATGTTGTTTTAAGGTGATTTGTTAATTAAAGATGTACGATAATTACAGTTATTAATCTCTAAACGAAAGATTTATAGTTTGAATTATCTTTTACATTTTTGGTTTTCAACAGAATTATTATACTGGGAATTTTATGGCTTCTTAGTATTTAATAAGATCATTTTCCTTCCCCTTTGTCAAATAACATATATACGAATTTTTTTTTTTGAGTGTTATCATTTACCTGCACAATATTATTCCTCTTATATCTCTTATAAGTCAATAATATATTTTCATTTTTCCATTAGAAACATCAATTTTATCTCAGTGGATTCGCTCAAAAAATTTCTAAGTCAATGTAAACAATGTAAAAAATACAAAAAATTCGACAAGTATAGCAGGTGATCTCTTAGTCTAGGATAAACAAAGAGTTCTTATATCGTTATTGCTCTTTCCCGTAATTGAAACATCATGATTTTTTTTTTATAAATTGCTAATTTTTTTTTCCATTTTTGGTCAAAATTTCATTATTTTTTAACGAGCCGTTTAGCGTCAAAAAAACATTTTCTGAATACACAAATCGTACAGTAACGCCCCTTTAGTGAATGTAATTTTGAAAAAAAATATCTCAACTCATTCTCCATATAATGTTCTATTTATAGGCATAGTTTCATTCTTGTCCGTCAAACAGTATGGCTTGTATCGCTCTCACAAGGTTTGAGATTGAATTATAAGTCAAAATTTTTACATTTTATTGAAAAAAAAAATATTTCCTGTTGTTTTAAAATTCTGAATATATTTTTCGTTTGTTCCATTTGTAACCTCAAAGATAATGTCAAAATTTCAAAACTCTAGGGTTATCAGTTTAGGAGAAATAAATGTTTTAAAAAAAACGGTTTTTGGCAAAAAAAGTGACTTTCCCATCATGCATAATTCTTCCCAAACAATAGGGATCTTCGTCTTTATGAGGCCCATTTTTGTGTAAAATATCAACTTGATCCATCAAAGATTCTGGACCGTAGCGTGGTAACAAGCAATGCTAACACATACCCAATGCAGAGATGTACATACCCAAGGATAAGTGTCTGTGGTACAAGTGACTAGAAATAGGATGGAAGTGGGTGGGGGGTATGGAGTTTATATCTGTTTCATATCGGAAAACGGGAAGATTTTTTGTTATTTTCTCCTTTAAAGGTTAGGTAGAGACCTTTACATTTTGTCTAAGACTAAGTATAGAAATATCGAAAATATAACCCTGAACTATAACGAAATACGAAAGACAATTATAAGAATTAAGAGGAAAAAGAACTTTTTTTTATTGTCATATAAATAATCTAAGAAAAGTTGTGCAGTTTGGAATGTGTTGATTGAGTTACACTTTTATTCTAATGACTTGCACTAAAAGGCATGATAAAAGTTGATCAAAGCTTGTTTTCGTGTCCCAGTTATAGCAATAAATTAGTGTTTAATCTTTTTAATCTAGTTTCGTAGTGTTGACCCACAAACTTTGGGTTCTTGTTCTTGTAAATACATCTGGCTAAATGACTTTGTGTTCATCAAGAAGCTGCTGCGTATTTTAATTCAATATATATATATAATATATATATATATATACTAAATATAAAAAACGGTCCACAAGGACTATAAAACTTTAAATTACACAAAGCACGACACAGAAAAAAAATAAAAAGAACACTTACAGAATTCAATATTTCGAACTGTTGTTCGTTCGTTCGAACGCGCTGCGTTCTTCGACGTGGGGAGTTCGAAGAACTTCTAGTCTACTCCTGATGACGAACAACAGTTAGAAATATTGAATTTTGTAAGTGTTCTTTTTATTCTTTTTTCTGTGTCGTGCTTTATATATATATATATATAATATATATTTGAACCGTCTTCAGGAGAGATAAGACAGGGAAACCAAGCGCACTGTTTCAACAAGTTTCTTTCAACCTAGTTCCTTTTTCTACATTGAACTATATTTGTCCGTTTCTGATCCTATTTCCAACGAAAAAGTATATATATATATATATATATATATATATATATATATCAGTCCAAAAACGAAGGAAAGCATCACACAGAGAAAGAGACACACTTACAAACTCAAATTTTCGGATGATCCGTCTTCAGGAGAAAAGAGAATGGGTGACTAAGCAGGCCGGAAACACAACGGCAGGAAACCGTCCCGGCAACCGACCGGGTTATATATATTATATATCATATAAATATATATGATTAAACCACAATTTGAAATGGGAAAATAAGACTAAGATCTTTCAACCGTAACAAGCAATCGTCGTCAGAGTCAAAACCCAACTACTAGATGCAGAAAACATCTGGTGAGATGGGAGGGTTATTTCACGTGTTTATGTGATATCTTTGTCAATTCAATTCTTTTTTTTTTCAAATACATACACGAGAGAGGGCAGAGAGAGACAGAGAGAGAGTGAGAGAGAAGGAGAGAAAGAGAGAGGGCCAAGCAAAAGCATAAGAAATCATAATTGTTCTTTATTAATTATAATAATAATGGTAATTAAAAGAACTAATTAATGACTTCCGGTGGAGTTGATAAATTGTCCTTTTTAATGCAGCCTTTTCATATGACCAAAATGAAGTAAATTTCTTTTATACAGTATTTATGGAATAATATAATAAATCATTACTATTAAATTATTTAATTGAATCAGTAATAATATTGAAATAAACATTAATACAGTTTTTCCACTTATAAAAGATTATTAAATGTCAAATTAAAAATAGTGAGGACGAATGAGAAAACTAATTAAACTTCCCAAACTAATCTCAATTAGTTTAGTCTACTTAAAAATTTTGGTTGTTGCATGTTTCATTTATAGTTCTGAGCTGCGTTCGAGAGTATTGTATGTTTGAAGAAATACTTATAATGCCAGCAAAATGAATTCATAAACGAGAACGAACTTTTTTTCTTAGATATAAAAGTAAAAATGCAGTTTAAAAATGTCAATATAGCGTTATAGTTAATATTATCACAAAATGCAAGTGAATATTTTCCTGAAAGATTAACCCAATTATATTATTATATAATATAACATATAATTAACACACATAATACATTAACATATTGTGTGTTAATATACATTAACACATAATGTTACATTGACACACAAATTGTTAATATAGGTTGAAGAAGTTGGATTCATTGTTTAATATAGATGAAATTATAAATAAACTATATTTATTTAATCAATTCCACTTGGTAAAGTGTGGTACTGCTGTGATGCTATTTGATGAAGAATCAGATGATTTGCAATGCAAATGAAATGAGATTAGAGAAGTGATAAAGTACAAATGCGAACAGTCAGGATCTTGCACACATTGTATGAGCCACTTGCAATAACCTTTGAGTATATTAATGGAATAATGTTTAACCTTTTACTATAAAATAATGTCCCAAGATGGAACTCAAAGAAATTACAGAAGAAAGCAACAAAAGGAACGTCTGTTGTGGAACTATTGAAAATTGTAAATAGGGAAAAAGTGACATTTGCTGAAATGTTGTAAGCTGTTAACAAGAAAGATTTAAAATAGTGAAATAGTTCAAAGAACAAAGCAGTTGATCATAAGGCTGATATAGTCGTCTTGAATCTAAAACCCTGAAGCTGAAGTGTGGATGGGGAAAAGCGGAAAAAGCTGCAAATGCATTTCCTAAATGTCTTTCAGCGAAAATCATCAGTTGAATAATGGTAATAAGAATAATGTGTCAGATTTCAACTGACAAATAAACAAGTGTGTTTAGCCACATTAAATCATATGAGCTCCTTTAAATCAGTGTACATGCAGGAGGACTTCAAGAATTACGTCTGCACACAAAAGAAAGTTGAATATGAAACTAACTGAATGGTGTACAATGGACATATGCCACAACGGACATGACTTAATCCTGATACTGATCTACTGCTTTAGATGAGCTACTTCATATGACTTCAAAATCACTGTGAAAAAAACAAAACCTGCTTACTATTTACATCTCTTTAAATTTCTCGCATTAAAATAGTTCTTTTAACATCATAAATATTAAACATCAGTAATAACTTATGAGCAAAGTGAATCTTATTAGTTTAAAAAAGAAAGGTATTTTTAATAAGGGGATACGTCTCGATCAACACGTTTGAATCACTTAGTGTTAACATCTAAAAAGAGAAAAAAATTATGCATATCTGTGATTTTGAAGAACATCAGAGTAAATTATTTGAAGTTGAATACAATATATGAATGTTGAATTGCACTATTGAGGTGTTTAACAAGGCAATTAGTATGGAAAATGACTTAATTAATTCTGAACCTTAATAAAACTCATGACAACATACTGAAGAAGAGCAAGTGTTCGAAACGTGTTGTTATAGATCTTATTTATGAGGTCGTTACTAACGACTACAGTGTTCCAACTTTTGAAGTCAGTTAAAAATGTTAAGCAAGTTTGTGAACAATGACTGTGTTTTGTTAGTATTCGCTTCTAATTATCACAGTTTCTATCAAAATATATATCAATTCCATTTATGCATTTTATAAGCTACTCAAATAATACATTTGAAATAACAAATGTCCTGCCATTCCTAGATATGCGTATAAAGACTTCATTGGATACCCATCGCATGACTAACTGCTTTGTAATATGCCAAGTCAATAAAGCAGGAATCAAACTCATATTTTGTGTGTTTCCCCCGTTCATAAATATTGTTACGGTGGAGCTAGAGACCCGTAATGGTTTCAAATACCGAATATGTATTCCGAGACATATTCAACTTTTTTTTTGTGTGGAAACGTCATTCTTGAAATGCACCAATAAAAGTAAATACCACACTATAACAGATGGCATAAGTAATGAATCATTGTATACGATAGACAGTGATTTAGCAGAAAGTTTGATATCACATCTGTATGATAGCCAAATTAAAATAAAACTAATTAACTGTCTGATATTATACCTATAGGAAAGTCGAGTGTAGACAACTCCAGATTTGAGATATATAATTCCATTATTATAATATTTTGCATAATGATACGTTATTTAGAATCTTAAAAGCCATATCGTAATTGGCACTTTACAAAACTAAAGATTACCGCAAAGAATATTATTCAATTCCTTATTCTATTGATATTTTATACCGATGCTCTCGTGTTATAGATCTCATATATTTTGCTCTGTTGAATCTGATTTTGTAAAAAAGAAGAGCTAATATAATAAATGTTTTTCATTGTCCTTCAATGCCGGAGTAAACTAATAACATAAAGCAATAATGATGGTGCTCGAATATATTACATGCACAAAGAATGGACTATTACATTGCTTGAAAGGAAAAACTTACCCGCACACATATTCTGTAATAAAAAATAAAGTGAATGCCACTACATTAGCAGTACATAGTATTAATAATGACTATAGATTTGATTTTAATGAAATCAAAATAATATAAAAAGAAATATAAGATCATCAGAGAAGGAAAACTCTAGAAATGTAGTACTCGTATATTAGAAAGGACCAGTCTTCTGTTAATTATAGAAGTGGCACTTCAAATTTAAATAATATTTCATTCGGGTATTAAGTTAAACATTGTTGATTGTTTCTAAATTGTTTCTAAATTGTTTCTGACTTTTTGGTTTGTTTTAGTTGGTGAAATTTGTTGTCGTGCTTGGTTGCCGTTCACTCTAGCGTGTATATTCAAATTAGTTAGTTGTTTTGATCTCAAATTGTTTTCTAAAATTTCTTATTTAATAGTAATTTTTTTTTTTCTTCAAAAATGTTATACGTCTGTAAGTCATCTCATCTGCTTGTTGTCTGTAATTGCTATTGTATTTACATGTATTTTCTTCCACTTTTTACTTTACTATAAGTAAAGTATAGTGATCGTGAAAAAATTCGATCTCGAGATTTTGACGGAATTACATGTTTTGAGGTCCCAGAAGTCGTTTTATGACGTTTTTACGATGATATCTGTGTGTGTGTGTGTGTGTGGGTGGGTGCGTGCGTTAGCATTGCTTGTTACCACGCTACGGTCCAGAATCTTTGATGGATCAAGTTGATATTTTACACAAAAATGGGCCTCATAAAGACGAAGATCCCTATTGTTTGGGAAGAATTATGCATGATGGGAAAGTCACTTTTTTTGCCAAAAACAGATTTTTTTAAAACATTTATTTCTCCTAAACTGATAACGCTAGAGTTTTGAAATTTTCACATTATCTTTGAAGTTACAAATGCAACAAACGAAAAATATATTCAGAATTTTAAAACAACAGAAAATAATTTTTTTTCAATAAAATGTACAAATTTTGACTTATAATTCAATCTCAAACCTTGTGAGAGCGATACAAGCCATACTGTTTGACGGACAAGAATGAAACTATGCCTATAAATAGAACATTATGTGTAGAATGAGTTGAGATATTTTTTTTCAAAATTACATTCGCTAATGGGGCGTTACAGTACGATTTCTGTTTTCAGAAAATGTTTTTTTGACGCTAAATGGCTCATTAAAAAATAACGAAAATTTGACCAAAAATGGAAAAAAAAATTAGCAATTTAGAAAAAAAATATCATGAAGTTTCAATTACGGGAAAGAGCAATAACGATATAAAAACTCTTTGTTTACCCTAGACTAAGAGATCACCTGCTATACTTGTCGAATTTTTTGTATTTTTTTACATTGTTTACATTGACTTAGAAATTTTTTGAGCGAATCCACTGAGATAAAAATGATTTTATAAAGGAACAGTTTAAATTGTTTATTGAATTATATGAGATGTAAGAGGAATAATATTGTGCAGGAAAATGATAACACTCACTCAGAAAAAAATCGTATATATGTTATTTGACAAAGGGGAAGGAAAATGATCTTATTAAATACTAAGAAGCTTATTATTATTATTATTTTAAAGATTAAAATTCCCAGTATGATAATTCTATAAAAGACCAAAAATGTAAATGATAATTCATAATCTGAATCTTTCGTTTAGGGATTAATAAATGTAATTATTGTACATCTTTAATTAACAAATCACCTTAAAACAACATTTTCTTCGCAGTTAAAGATGTTTTTCAGAGAAAAAAAGGGTATTTTCCTGTTTTAAATTTAAAAATTTTACTTTAATATTCAAAGTAGAAGGATGTCAAGTAAACGATGTAAGAAATCTACTGCCTATTTGAACAATAGCCATGTTCTCTTGTAGGATAATATTTCGTTTCAAGAAATGTTCACATTGGTTTTCAAAAATGTTATTACTGCTGTAGTTATACTAATGAAATTATTTGCAAATAATAAATTATTTGTGATGTACAAAAATAAGCTTATAAATTGATATGTCCTTCAATCACTATCTGTACTACCTCACGAATGCAATGCTAATAATTATATCCCATTTAGATATTTATGCTATGTTTTATATACTCAAGAAATTTGACATTGAGTTACTTATAGTAAAGTAGAGTGTAGGCCACTCCAGATTTTTTTTTTTGTTAATGCCTGAAGAAGAACACTACGTGCTTATATTATGAAATTCCTATATGTGGAGACTATTTCATTTACTTTTTTACCCTAAAATGAGAAAGTGTAACATATTATGTTACTTAAATGAAACTAAAGTTCATTCCAGCTTAAGATAAACACATATTTTAATTTTAACGTAGTGCTATCACTTATTATGTGGTATTTACTCATTGTAGGGTAAAAAGTTAATGAAATGGTCTCCACATATAAAAATTTTAAGGGTATAAACAACACGTTTCGAACACGTAGTGTTCTTCCTCAGGCATTAACTAAAAAATATACAATGACACTAGAGGGATCCTCACAAGGTGCAATGAACTGTTTTAGTACACAACTACAGTGTCACATAGATCCCAAACACATTTGATTCGTAATTGTCTACCAAAAGGCTATAAACTATCAAAAAAACTCCTTAAATACAAAAATATGTCATTGTAGGGTAAAAAGTTCACAGGTAAATCCACAGGTACATCCATAGGTACATACCTGTGGATGCTACCTGTGGATGCTACCTGTGGATGTACCTGTGGATGTACCTGTGGATGCTACCTGTGGATGTACCTGTGCATGCTACCTTGGATGGTACATGTCGCGGAACTGATCCGGGATTCGGCGACTCCTGGATCGTTGGTGGTATTCAGAACATCCCCCGTGGGAAATGTTTTCTCATTTTTCGTCGAGAGAGAGTGCATTGCGCGTGAGCACTCTTTTAGTGCGTCTTCTTCTAAGTTTTTTATTTTTTGGAGCAATAGTGAGAAGTTCTTAACCTTCACTCATCGAATTTTTCAGCGTTTTTTGCGTTTTTTCGATTTTACTCCCCCCCCCCTCTCCTTTTTTTTCATATACCTGGCCCCTACCCATTTTTATTTTCTTACCCCCCCCTGACAGTTTCCCATCATCTCCGGTCCTCTGGGCCAATCCCCTGATCCAGAAAATTTCTGGATTGTACTTTGCCCCCACTTTTAAACGCGTTTTTCTCGGCTCCTGTTGGTTAAAATTTCGTTTTCCCTGTGCCTGTAGCTCCAAGAGAACAAGGAGAATCCGGCGAGATGAGTGGGAAGTCTCCAAAAGCCGATCAGAAATCAACCTCCTCCAGGAATGAAGAGCAGATGATCAAATCTCCTAGGGCAAGTTTAACTGAGGATAAGACGCGCGGGTATAAAAGACCAAAATCGTAAAAGATAATTCAGAATTGAAATCTTTCGTTTGAAGATTAATAAATGTAATTATAAATTATCTTAAAACGACATTTTCTCTTCGATGTTTATGACGTTTGTCAGAGAAAATAAGAGTATTTTCCTGTTTTAAATTTAAAAATTTGGCTTAAATATTCAATGTAGAAGGAGGTTAAGTAAACGATGTAAGAAATCCACTGGCTACTTGAACAAAAGCCATGTTCTCTTGCAGGAGAATATTTCCTAGCAATAATTTTTTACTTTGGCTTTTCAAAAATGTTATTACTACTGCAGTTATACTAATGAGATTATTTGCATCAGTGGTGTGATATACAAAAATAAGCTTATATTTTGATAAGTCGATCAATTATTACTATCTGACTACCTCAGGAATGAAAGACTAATAAACATCTCCCATTTAGATGTTTGCATTATGCTTAAATGAAACATTATATCTTGTATACCCAAGGGGATTGATATTAAATTTACTTATAGGAAAGTTGAGTGTAGGCCACTCGAGATTTTTTTAGTCAATTTATTACTGTTATTACTGAAATACACTTTGGTTATTATCTCAAAATATTAATTATTTTAAATAACAATTCATTATAACTCTTACTTTAAAAAAAAGTTCTTTATTAAAATTAACTTTTTTTGACTGTAATAAATTATTACCAACATTTTATGATAGTTTATTGTTATTTCTAATTTATTTATTGCATTGTTTTTAAGAGTAAAGTAGTCGATGGAATCATACTTAATGTAGTAGTGGAAATTAATATTAGCCTTTTTTAGGGTAGCAACAACTCTTAATTTATTCATTTTTATCCCTTTTGTTTAATGAACTTTATTCATTTCTTTACCAAACTTTGGGTTATTTTACTCATGAATAGTCAGATACATAATAAAAGATGTAAAATTTGAAACCTTGAAACTAATTAGCTGTATGGGTAAAATAAAAATTTGAAAAATAAAATATCTTTGCCGTAATGAAATAGTACTCATGAAAAGCTTTGCTAGTTTGCATATCATGGACTTATACCTACGAAATTTATTTAAGGTCTGCCAAACGGGGAAATGTTTGCGTGATTAACATTGTTTGTCCTACACTCACCTAACCTATAAAATATCATCAAAAATATATCAAATGGGAGTTCGGAGAACGACAAAAGAATCTGTGCGTATCTTAACCTTGGTTATTTTGATAAGAACTCTGCTGTTCTTATCGAGATACTTATTACTAGGTAGTAAGTAGTAAGTCAGTTAGACCAGCGAGCATCATAAGTCGAGCACACAAGTTAAACAGCTACTCTTGCAGCTAATGAAACGGAAATATACAGTAAGATAAAACCAGAAATGGCTAAGTATGTCACATGAGACACCACACGACTTTCCTAAACCCCTTTATAATATTAAATTATTAGATTAAGTTTAATTTTTACTGCATTATTAAAAATGATACATTGCTGTATTCATAGGTTTATTTCTTTAATTCAATTTATTACTGATATTACTGAAATATATTTTTTATTACATTTGATTATATTTCAAAATATTAATTGTTTTAACTAACAATTAATTATAACTCTTACTCTAAAAAAAGTAAGAGTTATAAGCGATAAATTATTAATTGGAGAAAGAAGTAATTATTTATAACCAATACTTTAAGCTGTTCTATAAATTATAAACTTCACTAAAATAATTGAATCAGAAAAAATTCATTATGATTGATTCATCTTTCAATGAATTTTTTAAAAAGAAAATGGAGTTATATAAGGCATACTTACGCAAAGACTGAGAATTAGCTTGTTTTCCTAAGAAGGAGCTATAATGGAAACGTAGACAGACGCCACGCAAAGTTGTTTTTTACCAAAGAAGAACTCCGAAAACTGCATCAGTTTTATTAGTTTTTGTTTAACATATTTATTTGAATACACACATATGATGCATAACAAGCATATGTAGTATCAGCAATACAAATAACTTTGACAAACATGAGCAAAGAATGGAACCCACTGGTTCAACTTTTCACTTCGTTTTCTGTTTCTGAATCATAATAATAGTAGGTCCCTAGGCCATCTTCTCTTAAGTCGTCTTGGGCGATTCAGGGAAGGTGAGGAAGGAGTAAGGTTTTGTACGAGCGGATTTGGGTGAGAGGAAAGTTTCGTATGAAACGCCTTGTAACGATCAGTGGCTAAATTATGTATAAAAGCGATTATTAAGTCCCTATGAAGAGTGTGGTTTGTGACATAATAAGGTGCATTAGTGATAGCACGGAGGATTTTGATTGTATTTTATAAATGTTGGAAAGTTTAGTTTTATTAGTTAAAACGAAATTTACTAATTTGTATAGTAGAGTGCTTTCTGTTTTATCATCCTTGAGAACTTAATCTTAGCACTTTAAAAGATCATATATTTACTTTTTAGAGAACTAAAAAAAATTGTATTTACAATTTTTTTTATTTCAAGCGGAATTTGTGATGACACTGTAAAATTTGAAGAATTTGTTTTCTGTCTGATAAATGACTAATAGTGTTCCAGACTAGTAGCAAACTTGTTGCTGGTTTCAAGACAATCAGCAAATACAAGTAGACAAGTTGAAATTACAACTACACTTTATATCCCAGTCACACACGCACACACTTACTAGTTTGAGGGTTGAAAACTTGCTGTAGAAATATGACCGAACGAAATACTTTCACTATTGAGGTCACTTGAAGCTCCCCAGCGCCAAAGTAGGCTTTGGGGGGAAGGATATTCATGTGGCTGATTCTAAGGGAGAAGACATTCGTATGATCTATCCAGGATGAATGGAAGATTAATGTGATCCTACATACTTTTTAGCCAAGTTAATAACAGGACAATGATTCTCTGTTAACAATGGTAAAACAATGATTTGAAAAGTATTATGATCGTCGATGCTTTGCCCATAGACGCTAAAGTGCGTCTTTTATGTATCCAAGGTAGATTAACTGGAAAATGGGTAGGATTATTACAAGGCAATTCTAATTTGATCTGTTATCAAAGATAGATTTCGCTCAGGTCAAGTAAGAAGATTACTTATTTATGTATACCTAGTTAATATAGATCTTCGCACTATAGGGAAGATCTTCAGGTGGGTGGGTCTGGGTATATAATATACATTCATAGCAAACTTTCATAGCAGAGTACAGAAGGCAGGAAAAGGATAACACTCACTCAGAAAAAATTCGTATATATGATATTTGACAAAGGGGAAGGAAAATGATCTTATTAAATACTAAGAAGCCATAAAGTTCCCAGTATAATAATTCTATAAAAGACCGAAAATGTAAAAGATAATTCAAAATTGAAATCTTTCGTTTAGAGAGAGATTAATAAATGTAATTATCGTACATCTTTAATTATAAATCATCTTAAAACAACATTTTTTCTTCGATGATTATGATGTTTTCCAGAAAAAATAAGGGTATTTTCCTGTTTTAAATTTGAAAATTTTACTTTAATATTCAATGTAGAAGGATGTCAAGTAAACGATGTAAGAAATCCACTGGCTTTTGAACAGAGGCCATGTTCTCTTGTAGGAGAATATTTCGTATCAAGAAATGTTCACTTTGGTTTTTCAAAAATGTTATTACTGCTGTAGTTATACTAATGAAATTATTTGCATCAGCTGTGTGATGTAGAAAAATAAGATTATATATTGATATGTCCTTCAATCACTATCTGTACTACCTCAGGAATGAAAGACTAATAATCATATCTCATGCTAAATAAATGAGACGTTATGTGTTATATACTCAAGAAATTTGATATTAAGTTACTTATAGTAAAGTTGAGTGAAGGCCACTCCAGATTTTTTAACAAGTTACCCAAGTTGTCATCATTACAAAAAAAAAAACTATATTAATATCGAGATTTTGATATTAATGTAGTAATTGTGGGTTCATTTACAAGATTAAGTCAGTGGGTTCCAAGACTCTTTTTGTGCTAAAACTATGACATTTATCATTTTATTTTCCCTATCTCTGAAATATTTGTTTGGCCACGTTGGGAGTTCGTTCTCCTGACTTATTTAACAATACTTGTATTGTAGAGTTCAATAAAATAACCCTCCTCTCATATTGAAAAATCATTAATCCATGTTGCTAATTTGTTCTCCGATGTTGTCAGAAACCCATTTAGTGTCAAACCTTGTAGTTCTACCATACATTATTAGTTATTAGTCCTACATTCTAGGCTTAATCAACATTCTTGGATTTAATATTGTTTTTCTAATAATATTAACAAAGATAATATCATTTTTATATCGTATGATAATTTTTATATTTGTCATGTTAAATAGTAAAAAGGACAAGAAGACAGATAATATAACTTTGATAAAATCATTCATATTCATATTACTCGTGTGAGAATAGTCGAAAAGTAACGCAGTCAATTTTCAAGATTTTATATCTCTTTTTATTTTCATAGAAGTCCTTAAAAAAAAAGTCAAAGGTGATGCTAATATAGTGACTGTGATTAATTTGATAAATTATTCCATATTCTTACTATTTGTCTGAAAGTAGTCAACACTTTTAAAAAACCTTTCAAAAGAACTGCAGTATAGATGCATTTATACAATTTTGTATTATTTATATAATAATTTGCTGTACTACATTCAATTCTTACACTAATTATTCTTTTACAATATTACTGTAATATATTTTTTGATTAATTGTTATACATCTTAGTAGTACCACTCATCGTTTCGAAGTCGTCTATCATGAGCTTCTAAATTAATTAATGTAGAGTGGTTTCCTTAAGATTTGATAATGTTTCTATTTTACCAGGAAATATCAGTAAGCGGAAGAAAAAATATCACGTTTAGGGAATCAAAGAAGAGTTAGAATAAAATTAGTCTCCGTTTTGTAATAATAAAAGAAAGAGTAACTGTCCCATACTTCAATATTACCAACAAATATGAAGTACTATAGATAACTCTCTCATTGTAATTTCTTAGTTAATACCTGAAGGAGAACGCGTTGTTTATATCATATTTCTATATGTGGAGACTATTTCATTAATTTTTTTACCCTACAGTGAGTAAATATCACAGAATAGTTTGTTGCACCAGTTTGAATTACCAAAAAGTCCAAATTATAAAGCCATCAAGAACTATATGGGACATGAAGTTTTGTTCAAGGGTGCAACATGCCGTTTGATTTGTCGAACACTTTTTCTTACAACCATCTGTCATGTGTACTATGGAATGCATAAAAAAATATGTTGCTTAGGGTTAACTTTTTACAGTTAACATTTTTTTCTTCAAATACATATATCATATTAACTAATTAAAATATTTCAACTTTTTTTTTAATGAACCAACATTTCACATAAAGATTTTGTAAGTCAATACAAACAATATAAAAAAATGTTAATAAATTAGGCAAGTATACCAGGTCATTCATTATTCCAAGAAAAATGTTCAATTTTGAACGGTATTTTGCCATTTGCCATAACCGGAATTTCATGCGTTTTTCTTTTGTAGGTTTCTAATTTTAGGTTTAATTTTTTGACAAAATTCATTGCTTTGTCCAATAAGCGGTTTAGGATTAAAAACCATTTTCTGAAAATGTAAAATGTGCCATAACAACTTTCTTACTTAGTTAAATTTTGAAAAAGATAATTTATCTCATTCTCCATGTAATGCTCTGTGTTTAGGTGTAATTTCAGTTTTGTTTATCAAATAGTGTGGCTTGTATTTTCCTCACAAGCTTTTAGATTCAATTATCCGTCAAAAATTATATATTTATCATTATTTTTGATTTTTCGTTGGATTTAGTTACACCCGCTTTAGACTCGTCGCTTTTTTTTCTTCTCTTGGGTGTTTTATCTCTTGATGTGACAACTCTGTGGTTGTCTTCTACTCAGTTATTTGTCAGTTAGTTTTAATCTCTTCCAGTTCACTCCTACTGCTGACAGATATCCGAGTGGTTGACATGTTGTAAGGTTACCTTAATGTGTGATCTTCCCTGTATGTCTTATTTCTGGTTTAATGGCATGACATTTCATTTGTCACACTTACATCAAGCTGTAACGTAAGAAAAAGTAAATCGCTTTTTAAATTAATTTATAGAGCAAAGAAAATGTGAACCTGAATTTGAAATATTAATGATTTCATGATCTGAAGAAGTATTTCAATACAAAATCTAAATTATATATTGTGAATCTACCTGCAGTTATAAAATTTATAAATCTACTTTAATACAACAGAAAAAAGAATAACATAAAAATGAATTGGAAATTTTGATTGTTTCAATGAAATATGGCAGGATGTTAGAAAAGAAATAGTACTGAGGCATTCAATCTTACTGAATCTGGTTGTAACATAGTTAGAAACAAGAGAACAAAGATTGCAATATGTAGTAACAATTAAGAAAGCAGTTATTTGTTGAATGTGATCTAATAGTGGTATATACAAGCAAAACGCTAGGGGCCTTATCTCTTGTTATTTGTTTCAATTTTTGCGCAATAATGTCGAGTAGATTCCTATATATTGCCCGTAATTCCCTTATAAAACAGTTGCTTTAGAAATTAAAACAGTTCAACACTGGCAGAGGGTTGGCAACCCTGTATAAGGTGATATTTTTCCTTTGGAAATAAAGGGACTTTAGGTGGAGGTAGAGACACCTTGCCAGCTATAAAAGTAATTGAATTCCTTCGGCAATAAAGTTTTTCACTGGTCTCCCTTTTTCAACAAATAACCTACACTATAAACTGTATTCGTTTTTATTTGTACTCTTCATTTACAGCAACCTTGAGCATTATTTACGTGAAATGATATTTGCAAGCCATATTTCGCTGAATAGGTAGAAGACGGTTGAGGGAAGAGAATTGGTTGGGGGCCAGGTGTTGTTTATTCATAGAGACTCATTTTCCTTTACAGTTAGAGTTCCCTTCCTAAATTGATTAAATCTCGTAACCTCAACTTAAATACGTTTCTATCTGTTCCAAATCTCTTTACACTTAGGCTTCCTCTCACATTATTCTCTTGTATACAAGTATTACCTATTACCTCTTCATACAGTTTAGCTTTTACTAATACAAAGCTCATCTTATATAAGTTTAAAATTATTTAAAAGTCCATTAATACCACTTTAATAATTCTATTGTAATTTATTCAAGGTTGTATTTCATTCACTGAAAGACAATTCTAAACTCTCTTCTGCTCTAAACTGGGTAGGAATTAATTGTGATTTCGATTCCCTTGCATTGTAGCATCTGTATCATTCCTAAAACTTTTCCTAAGATCTTTTTAAGTGTCTCAAAGTCAGAACGGTTTTTGAAAAAAAAACTCACTTCTTTATCAAGTCCATTATTTCTATTTCTAAAGGAAATATTTCATTCAAGTTTTAAATCATATTCAGATTTTTCAATAAGATGATGTGGAAAGTAATTCACTAATTTTCACTTCACTATTAATGAATCTGTCAAAGCATTTTTAAAATCTCTCTAATATGTAGTTTCCATTTTATGTGCTTAAACATTTAAAATCATTCTTATATCTTTAATTAATCTTGATACAACTCAATATTTTCCTTTTCAGCAATATTTCTTAATTTCTTTCATGGTGATATTCAGTTTCTTCAAAACTTTCAGTAAATTAATAATTGTTTTTAATATCATTAATCAACTGAGTTCACAAACTTCATGTGAATGACCTCAAAGTAACTGAAATAATTTTCTAAATTCATCAAAATCAACTTCAATAACAATAATGCGCGATTTATTTTCAATTTCGTTAATTGAAACATCCCTGCTATTTAAAGTCGTTGACCCTTCAGGAGGTATCACTTTGCTAATTAGAACAGCAATATTTAAACAACCCATTGGGACGAAATAAAATCCTGTAACAAAGTTCTAATTGTCAATCACCAGTTTGATCAATTTTTTTTTAGTTCCATCAACAAATAAACGATAATGGACAAATATTATCCCATTAGCTAAT
Organism: Hermatobates lingyangjiaoensis; assembly: GCA_026182355.1. NCBI lineage: Eukaryota > Metazoa > Arthropoda > Insecta > Hemiptera > Hermatobatidae > Hermatobates > Hermatobates lingyangjiaoensis. Next base: position 5,151 of record JAPFBL010000396.1, on the reverse strand, counting down.
ACAAAATACAAACCGGAGAAGTTAGGTTACATTACTTCCAACTACCATGAAAGCCGTAAATGGTAAAGAACTAATCGAAATTTCTTTTATCATGCCAATGTTTTAACTTAAAATTTGTAGTCAAACTTATCAAGTTAACTTTGTTAGTTATTTTATTATAAATGAAGAATGGTGATCATGAAAACATTGGATTACGAAACGTTGAAAGATTCAATGCTAAGGTTCCCAGAGTCCGCTTCTGATGTGTTCTCAATTGTCACTATCTGTCTGTCTCCAGTCTTCCTTTACACATACACACACTCTCTCTATCTCTCTCTCTCTCTCTTACTCTCACTCTGTGAAGAGGAACGGTGGATGTGTGTCTATCCAAAAGTTTGTGAGCACACTATATCTGCACCTTTTGATGGATTGAATTTATAGTCTACATAAATTAGGCCCTATAATGTATGTGCGTCCTACATTATAGGTTTATATTTCTCTAAATTGTATAAAGCAACGTTTTAGAGCAATATTTAATTTTGTAAAAGTCATGTTTTAACCAAAATGTGATTTTTAAGTAATTTTTTTTATTGTCTAAAACTACTAAGATGTTGACATATTGCGATTATCATAGAACTGAGAAATGTAATAATGAAAAAGTCTTCAGTTTCTAAACAACCAGAAACGTATTTCTTTTCCGATAACATGTAAAAACTGGTACCCCTAATTTTTTCTGAAAACTTTTGAGCAGTATAGGAGTCGCACTGTTTGACGATTTAAAATAAAATTACTTATTGTAGTAGGTAAACTATAAATCAGCTTCACCAATGACATTTCCAAGTAAATAGGTCAAGTGAACGAAAGAAATTTAATAACATGGTATAAATGTATATTCATCTTACACTAATAAATACCTGACACTAATACCTGATTTATAGTTTACCTGCTACAATAAGGAAAATAGCCAGGAGGTTAGAATCTGTTAATTAAAGGGTCGTGAATGCAGAACTGCGATCATTTTCAATAAAATATGCTTGACAAAAGATCTGCTGCCAATATATATATATATATATATATATTTTACCATCAGCTATAAGATTGAATACAACATTTGAAAGCAAGAATATTTCATATAATTTTTGAATCTATCACATCTGAAATTATGAGTACGAAAGGTTCTTCTCAGGGCTGCGCCAGTCACTATGGAAATTAGAAGTAGATGTCTAAGTAACTAAGTAAAACAAATAGCAAAATATCACAAGTTTGATTAAAGACACAATGCAAAGTGCTGTAAAATCAAATATTTGACTTATTTCATTAACAGTCACAAATGGTGTAAGAAAACCTGGAAGGTGAACTTAATGAACCTGAGTGACGTAACAGAGATTCGAAAGACCATTCTTTTTAATGTTCACCTCTGAGCGCTCTAAAAGGAACCATGACTGATAATAGAGGGCGTTCGTTCATAATAGAAGGGTTTGTTCATAAACAAACATTTGAAAGACACCGATACAGAGTCGTTCAATTGTTTGCTGTATACGAAGCTGTTGTTATTTCGAGATTGTTGCGAGTCGCTTAGAAGGCAGACCATGATTCAGTCATGAATCAGCCATTCATCAGACCATGATTCAGTCGTGAATCAGCCATTCATCAGACCATGATTCAGTCATGAATCAGCCATTCATCAGACCATGATTCAGTCATGAATCAGCCATTCATCAGACCATGATTCAGTCATGAATCAGCCATTCATCAGACCATGATTCAGTCATGAATCAGCCATTCAACAGACAATGATTCAGTCATGAATCAGCCTTCTACAGCAAGGTTGAAAGTGGCTGCATCCTTCATACAAAGCCGAACAAACAGAAATTATATTAGAAAAACTAACACAAATAACAACTCGTGTTACTAATACCAGCAAAGTATTTTCTTTATAAAAAAAAACTCTAATGTAATGCTTAGTTTTCTGTTTCAAAAATGTTATAATTATGCTTATGAAAAAATTTTAAATAAAAAATGAAACGCTGGCAATGAGAGTTTAATTTCAATCTGGAGAACTGACCGAGTCCTGATGATATTTTATTTTGTTTACATATATATATATATATATATATATATATATATATATATATATATATATATATATAGAAATTACTTTAATATTCTTAATCTATTTATTCTCTATTAGTCCAGTTATACCGTTGACCTTTCAACTCTTTTATTCTAACCGCTTGTTTCTTGTTCAGTATTGACCTTTGACCTTCTCTTTATATTAACCTGTACTATCCTTTTAATCTATTTATAGCAATCACTAAGCATGAGTCATCGATTTTAATTTAACATGTCACTTGGCCAACTACTTTCCCAGTTAAACCCTGTTAGCAGGAGGTTAGTTCGTAGGATCAAATCTCAGTTTTAAGATTGTGAATGCCGAGACAGCGGTTAATTTTAATGATACCTGTTTAAAAGAGGATCTGCTGCCTATTTATACCAATATATATATATATATATATATATATATATTATATATGATCAAACCACAATAAGAAATGGGAAAACAAGACTAAGATCAGTTGGGTTTTTGACTCTGACGAAGACCGTTTGTTACGGTTGAAAGATCTTAGTCTTGGATACAGTCAAATTAACTTACGTGAAATATGAGATCACGTTGAATCATTATTGTGACGGAAAGCTACAAAATAAGAGAAGTAAGCTACTTTGCTCTGATTGGGTTACCCTGAGGAAATTGGTTTTTTAACCCCTTCCTCTTAACCAACCAATGCATTCCGCCCTTTCACCCACATACCTACTTTTTGTTCTTATTGGAATCAACAACAATTAAAAATACTTTTCTATGCTGAATTTATTATTCTGAATTTTTTTTATACTTATTTGACTAGCACTCTAACGTCACATGTATAATCCATTCCAGTGATCGTCTTTACTTTGCTATAAGTAAAGTATAGTGATCTTGAAAAAATTCGATCTCGATATTTTGACGAAATTATATGTTTTGAGGTCACACAAATCGTTCAATGAAGTTTTCTGAATGACTTCTGTGTGTGGGTGGGTGGGTGAGTATGTATCCAAAGTTTTTAGCCACGTTACGATCCAGAATCAATGGTAGATCAAATTGCATTTTTGTTTATTTTACACAAAAATGGGCCTCATGGTGTAGATGAGCCCTATTGCTTGGGAGCAATTATACATGATGCGAAAGTCACTTTTTTTTGCCAAAAACCAGTATTTTTTACTAAACTACTATTTATAGGGTCTAGAAATTTATTAGTGTCTTTCAAACTACAAAAATAGTAAACGAATAATATTCTCAGATTTTTAAAACGACAGAAAAATCTTTTTTTCAATAAAATGTAGAAATTTTGACGGAAATTCAATCTGAAAGCTTGTGAGAAATCCATACCGTTTAACAGATCAAAATTATGCTACACCTATAAACAGAACGTTCTGTAGAGAATGGGATAAGATAATTTTTATCAAAATTACACTCGCTCAGAGTAAGTTGGATTTTTAACATTTTTGACAAAGGAAAAGAAATGTAATTTTTGAAAATACACTAGCATACCATAAAAGTCCCAGTATAATAATTCTATAAAACAGCAAAAATGTAAAACATAATTCAAAGTGGAATATATTCTTTGAAAAACAATAAATGAAAATATCCTACAGCTTAAATTAAAAATTATCTTAAAATGACATTTTTTCTCATATTTTTCTGACATTTTTCAGACAAAATAGGATTATTTCAAGTTTTAAATGGGGACTTTGTCCCATAACTATTGTCCCGTTGACTATATAGAAGGAGGTCAGATAAGGTATGTAGGAGGTCTACTGGCTATTGGAACAAAAGCCACGTTCTGCTGTAAGAGATTATTTCGTACCACAAAATCTACACTTTCGCATTTCACAAATGTTATTACTGCTTTAGTTATACTAATGATATTGCATGCATTAGTGGTGTGATATACAAGAATAAGTATATATGTGGATTACTCACTATCCATACTACCTCCCAAGAATTAATGATTAATAAACCACTCCCATTTAGACATTTATATTACGCCTAAATGGGACATTATATATTATATAATCAAGAAGTTTGGTGTTATGGTTACTTATGATAAAGTTGAGTATAGGTCACTCGACATTTTTTTTATATCGTTTTTATAGCTGTAATTTTGTTTGTTATTACCCACATATATACTTATTCTTGTATATCACACCACTAATGCATACAAGATCATTAGTATAACTACAGCAGTAATGCTCAAAATGTGTTCAAAAAGAGCACTGTTTTTTCCTAATTAAAATTGTAAAGAGAACTTCTCATTTTGTATACTTTTGAATGTGCACACTTACTTATCTCGATCTCAAATTATCTTACTTACAAATATCTGCTGTTGTGAGTAGTATTTTTTGTTTTCATAGCATTAGGAAAAAGATCTGTGTTGAAGTATACTATATTTGGAGCTTGTCATATCCCACTGCAGAAGAAGCGACCCTGAGACAAGGAGCTACCTTCGTGTGGTGGAGGTGTACACGCTCTGCTGGTCAACCTCCCAGCGCTCATGTCTTGGTAGCTATTACTACCAACATCACTCCTTACTGTTATTTACAAGGAAAAACGAAAATTTGCGATTGATAGACCAAAATAGTGCTAGTTATAATATCCAGTTACCTCAAGATACTATTCTGGATTCCAGAAGCTTACTGATGAGTACAGTTTTAAATCGCTGGATATCAACTTTTTGAAACAAATACTCGTATTAGTCGAATGTTATTTGAAATGTAATAATAAGCAAGCCCAATGTTATTAACTGCAAATAAGCATTTCAGGACAGGCCGATAATGACATAGTTAATTAAATAGTCGAGATGCAGAGAGGGCAGGCCGTGGTAATCCTGTGGGCTAATTTATGGCCGCCTGCTGGCCTACGGCACCCTGTGTGCCACACTTACTAAAACCATATTCGAACCATCAGCCAGTAATCAATAGCTAACGGGACACAAACACTTGACTCTACTAAGCAGCAAATATTATCCAACAGTATAAGAAAGCAAAAACTATAACATTTGCTTTATTTGTAAATGTATTAACAGTAAGTTATGAAGAGAGATCGAGATAAGTAAGTGTGCACATTCAAAAGTATAC